>JAUBNY010000139.1:44034-65722 GCA_032275445.1 Crypturellus soui | reverse complement strand
CCCTGCCTGTGCCCTTGCGAAGGGAGCTTTTGTTTCAGTAGAGGTAATGGGGCTTAACTGTTTAATACGACAATTTTAAATTAAGGATGGCAGTTGCAAACTCAGTCCCATAGGTTTACACCAAGCCAGAATGACACAGAATGAGGAAACGGTCTCCCCTGTTCTTACAAGTTGAACGAGACAGCAGATTCAGTCAATTACATTTATGGATGCACAAAATTAGTGGAGAAGTCAAAATCTCATTTGTCAAAGTCACAACACTTCTACGTGGTCACAAATCATAGAGCCATAAATGAAATACAAAGGGCATGGTCATAGAGAGTAAGGGGTTTAGTCAATTGCTGATGAATTAACTGACAAAAAAAATCGGTTGGTATGAAGTCCATCTCTGTTTGTACTGAATCTCTTAGTACTGAATCTACAACCTGCACGACAATATGATAAGGTCTTCAATTTGCCAATGCCCAAGTATGATCAGAAGATTTCTAGGAAGTATGATGATACTCAAAATGAATGACAGATGTTTGTTATATATTCCATTTGAAACTCAGCATCTGCCCATTTCTGACATAAGGAAGGCAGCTAAAGTAGTTTGCAATGATTGATGGGAACCCCATAAATATCCTCATTCTTTCCTTTATTTTTTTTTTGTTGGCTTAGTTTTAGTTTGTTGGTTGTGATTATATGCAACTGTAAACTACTATAAAAGTTATTCCCTTTTTCTGCCATTTTCTAATGAAATAACACTTGGGGAGATCCAAGGAATAAATGGCTTGGTATGACCCATACTCCTCATCAAGTGGTGATAATGAAGCTGTGCTCTGTGGGTACTAAGGCTACATCGTGACCTTCACAGTACTAATGAAGATATAAATGTATCTAGCAAGATAAATGGGATGTGGGTATTATAAAAACCCAGATCTAGCTTGCAGAGTCTACCAAGCTCCTCTAATTTTTATTTCCTTCCTCTTCCCTCAAACTCTTTGGGTATATTATAAGTACAGGACATCATTCTGTACCAAAAATAGCAGACATTAGAGCATACTGATGCCTAACGCTCCCTCTCTCCAGGAACTTATGTATGTGTATCAAGATGCACGATGGCATTTTGACTTAAACTTCACAATGTCACAATATTTATAGAAAAAAAATCAGCTGTTACCTGGAGCCATCTGAATTTTGATCGATTTTAATCTCATCATCTCCATTTCTGAAAATGAAAAGACAGCAAACATTTGCAAGCTGGTGGAGCTGTCTTGGAAAGACTGGAATCTGCTTCTACAACTTGACCATTGACTATAGATTTAAACTATGAGAAGTTGATGCAAATATAACACAAAAGTACGTATCTAACTCTCAGCCTTAGCAGAAACAGAAATGAGTGGTTACAAGTTTGTGAATTCTACATCCTGAAGAGAAATCTCACTCAGCTGGTGGGAATCCACAATAAAATTCCTGCCCTGGTACCTCCTGCCATATCCATGTGTCCTCAACTTTTGCAGAGTTGGTGGCAGAGCTGCTCGAGCGGCTTCTCTGCATCACTCTGCGGCAGCTCCAACTTCCCGTGCCCAACCCGACTATCACCCCACGGAGGTGGCAGGCGCAGGCCCCCGCCTGCTCCTATTTTGGGCTCTGTTTTGGGCAGGATGGAGGCCAGAAGCCGGCGGGATGCACAGATCCCGCCTGGGCTTTGCCGCCCCCGGGGATGCTCCGCGGTCCGCAGCGGGACTCGGCGGCGCCCGCCCTCCTGCCCTGGCAAAACCCGCGGCCGGGGCGACCGCCCCGCTGGCCCAGGTGAGCGCCGGGGGCGGCGCGGGGGCGCGCGGGGGGCCGGGCCCGGCTTAGCCGCTGTCCCTTGTGTCTCCCCCAGGCGCGCTGCTCGGCTACCTGGCGTCGGCCAAGTTCCTGCTCTACCTGGGCCACGGGCTCTCCACCTGGGTGAGTAGCGCGGCGCTCGCCTGGCCCGGGGCCTCGCGAGGCAGAGCCGTGGGTTCCCCCTGCAAGTCCTCGTAGCCTTTGCAGCCTGTGCTGCACCGTGCTCCGCTTTCCCTGGAAACTGCGAGCACAGTACGCGGGTCTGGTTCCTCACACAGCTGCGCAGAGCCCCTGGGATGCTCCTCGGGGTGAGCCGAGGGAGCAGAACAGGGCACGGCCCCAACTGGTGTCTTGGGAAAGGCACGTGCTGCGTTGCAACACGCATCTGGGAGGGTTGGCGTGCCACCTTGCACTGGGGAAACCGTGTCTGCAACACGCCGCTTCCTGCTGCTGCGCTCCCACACTTGCTGAGAGCCTCTCAGAGGGGTCTTCTCTGGCCAAGTGCCCTCTGACACGCTTGCATGTGGAAGTAGCTCCCTGTAGCAGCTTTCCTTCACTTGTTCACAACCTTACAAAAAAAAAAAATTAAAATCTGATGCTCTTTGTTATAACAAAATGATAAACAGACTAATACTTAGCTAAAAGATATATAATCATGTAATATAGTCTTGATTTGCTACAAATAGCTAGGCTCAAAAAAAGTGGCAAGTTTCTTTCCAGGTGTTCAATGATTTGTCTTTTAGTCCTGGATTTGGACTGTTTTAATGCGTGCTCTGTATAGCACTGAGCCTCCTGCCAGTACATGGTTGCAGCATTACCTGCCGGTAGTGCCCTGCTTTCCTTAATCCAAAAGGTCGCCTTGATGCTCCTGTTAATGGAGGGAGGAAGGCTTGGAGGGGCATCCAACACTTGTTTACACAAGTGCAATATTTTTTAGCAATTATTAATTTAAATCAGGGGGTCGGGTGATGTTTGGTTTGCTGTTAGAGTCCAGAGTTGTTACCTGCAGCTGTTTGTTCTGTCAATACAAGGGCCAAACTGCTTACCTGGCTGTCCCAGCTCCCTGCTGGCGCTCGGCAGAGCTCTGCAGTGGGATTGCTCAAATGCCTGTGCAAGGGCGACAAAGTCGTGTGAAAACTACGGCACATACTCTGGTGTCTGTTCAGCTCTCAGCAGTGCCAGGAACGTGCTCCTGGCTCCTGTGTGTTCTTCTCTTGTGCTGAACTTCTGTCCCACGCTGCCAAAGTAAGAGCAGCGTTGCCTATTTTGACGGAACTGGCTGCAGGATTACGTGTTTTTTTTCATCTCTTAGGCTTTGATGTTCTTGTAGTCTGAATATGTGTTCTAACAAGAATAGTTTTCTGCAGGCAACCGACCAGTGCTTTCAAAACTGAAATTACTGGAGCATTGCTCTAAAATGTCAGTGTCCAAAATAAAAACTAATAAAAACGCATCTTTGCTGTTGGTGAGAGAACTTGATCAACTTCCGTGTTGCCAAGCCACTCCCAAATACAGAGAGAAGTTAAATGATTAAATCTCATGTCTACAAATGCTCAAATTTGAGCAAAGTCTACACTGTCGTAGGCTCTCGATCAGGAAAAGTGCCTGAGTGTGTGTGTGGCCTCAGTGATCTGTAGCAAATGGGCAGGATAGCTTTGCTGAACGGGCACCTCAGACTTCATGCTGTTGCTTCACATAGATAACTTTTTCCTATCTATTGCTCCACAGCGATTAAGCAGAGTGAAGCTGTTCTCCCAGTTATTGTCTGGACTAATAATTAGTCATATAAGTATTGCAGCTTATCTGTGTCACTCAAGATGCCCAGGAAGCCTTTTATCAAGTAGCAGCCAGGCTACTGCTTGACTTCTTAGTTTCAGTTCTGAGCTGGGACTATATACACTTAAGCTGAGGGGCTTTTAGGATAGTTATAACAGAGAACTAAAAACTGTCTTAACAAAGATGGTTAGACCAAACAACTATAGCTGTTCATTAAAAGAAGTTTAAATATCCCTATATTGAGTCATCTTAAAGTAGGACCAAGTATATATAATCAAGGCTTTGCCCACTTGAGAGAGAGAGAGATTTACTATTGATATTTCAGTAAACTTTGAAATTTTGTAACTGCTTCATAACTGCTAATAATAGAATGTTTTTCTGTGGCATTAGCTTATCTTTACTTACTCTCTATGGCTTTTAATTTTTGAAGCTCTTGCTTCCAGGTTGGAACAGCCTTGATTATTCCCAAAGCTGTCTGTGTAAATTGGCTTGATCAAAGTTCTTCGAGTAAATAAGTTGGATGAGGTTAAATAGAGCTTACAGGTTCCTGAAATGAGTCCTGTAGCAAAATTATCTCACTGAAGTCAGGGGAATCATCCTTTAAGTCCCAAGTGAGATTGGGTTTCTCATTCCAGTAGTGACTGCTGCTGACTTTTGCATGCTCAGCTTCTTAAGATTTCTTTCATTTTTAACAGAATTCAGTAACTGAAACATAAGGGAAAAACTTGAGATTTTCCTAGTGAGAAATATGTTTTAGAAGATGATTTTCAAACACAAAGGCTGTCTAAGACGAATCAAAACTTGCATGTAATCCACCTGCACACACTGTAAATTGAATTTAGTGAATAAATAGCTGAAGTCATATTAAGCTTAAGTGAGTGCTAGACTTGAGGAAGTTCTCTGTTCTTTCATGTTCTTTCTGTACCTTAATTGTGGAATGCAAGTGTAAAATTTTAAAGATGCTCGGAAGACTAATAAGTTAGATTTGCCCTCTCATATATAATAAAGTCATTTATGCTCATGTTTACATTCTTTTGTTGGTTTTGTTTTAAGCCATGCAAAGCAATGAGATGCTTTTCTAGCCTATAGAAAGTGAAGTTTTATTTGTAATTGGGACACAATTATTTCTATGCCTATAGTTAAGGAGACTAATGCAGATGTTTATACTTCACAATGTTTGACAAAACCATCTTCAGAACACTTCAGTATTAAAAGGCAGATTCTTCAAGCATGTGTAATGTTGCTGTGTTAAACTTCATTGAAGTATGTCTGCAGTAGCCTTAACTCTTACAATAGGGTGATTTTTATGCATCTTGATTGCTCTTTTAATCTGTATGGAAAACTTGGTATTTACTCTTTTAAAAGTGCTTTTATGTGACCTCTCCAACTGTTCAGATGCTACATGTTTCAAAGGTCCTTAAATACTTGTAATTGCTGCATTACACAGCAATTACTTAGGGTGAGCGAAGGGAACTGTTTCACATTTGGTCTGCAGGAGACTAACATCAGGGACTCTTATAAAGCATATCCTCTGCCCTAGAACAGTGTTCCCTTTATCTGGTTTGCTGTTGATTAAGTAAAGCCTTTTCTGTAGTGCAGTTCTTGCAACGTGCTTAAAAATACAGTGAGATAATTACTCCAATCATATGACAACATAACTGACGTAGTCATTAGCTGACATTATTCCTAGATCTTTTTGGTAACAAAGAAATATTTTGAACAGCATGAAAGTTACTTTGTTCAGACATCTTTACTTTCTGACTTTGGCTGCTGCAGCATATCAGAATTTGGAATAAGTACAGTCAGAAGAAACTGTGTTGTGATAGGTGAAATATAAACCAATTCTGATACTCTGCCTCTTAGTGAGACAACATTGTTCAAGTTCATTGACTTCAAAAACTAAATCTAACGGAGACTTAGGACAGCGCCTTCCTTCATCTACCTGTATTTGTCCATTGTTTTCTGACTCTTGACCAACTTTTGTGTTTTAAAGTATTAAAATAGTAATGGTAATAAATATTTTGTGCTATCTATTTGGTAATCAGTGCTGGAGAGTCTTAAGTTTTCTCTGGATCTTGTTGGAGTGGCTGGCAACAGACTTTTGTAGTAATACAGGATATATTTGGAATTTGATGTAATGCATAAGCTGTAACATACCACTAACCTAGGGCAGATGATCACAGTGATACTTGGTTAAACTGGAGGGGAGGGTATAGTTTATGGTTTATAAAACCCTGCATGTGCAACAAACCCAATGTTTGGTTAATTCAGATGTTTTTCAAGGCATTAATAAAATAGGAGAACCAACTAGGATTCTTGCAAAGTGCAAATAGTAATGTTATGTATGTACTTTATTTTTAAAGGGAGATCGTATGTGGCATTTTGCTGTCTCCGTGTTCCTGGTTGAACTTTACGGAAACAGCTTGCTCCTGACTGCAGTCTACGGACTGGTTGTAGCAGGATCGGTTCTTCTCCTGGGAGCCATCATTGGAGACTGGGTGGACAAGAACTCCAGGCTCAAAGGTTAGCATGTCCAGCGCAGGCTGTTTCCTTCAGGCTGGATCAAACTAATGTCAAAAGGCAAAGGTACTGGAGTGAATACATCAAATGAATGAAGAACTGGGCTGGTTCAGTCTCTTAAAAGGATGATTTTGGTTCAGAATAATACCTATTTTTAATATATATGCTCTAGCATGTTGTATAAATGACATGGCATTGAGTTCTTCATATGCGTTCTCTTTTCAAGAATTATGCAATAGCATCACTCAATGACACATTATAAGCAAGTTTCAGACAATTAGACCAACTCTTATTTTTAAATATTTTAAAATAAATAATTTAAACAGATAGTTTGTTTTGATGGCTAAGAAAGCCTACTTGGGTATAAACCTTAAGGTACAAAGTCACATTAGACATTAATTTGACTCTGAGACAATGGATGTTTAAAAATAAAGTCTAAAATGACATCTCTATTTTTGAGGGAGGGAGGGATGCTGGGGGAAGGAAACAACTAGAAAGATAAAACATTTACAAAATCTTTGTTCTTTAACTACTCTTTCTGTAAGCTTATAGTTTGTTCATTCTTGTGTTCATTATTGTTGCTCTTCTTTTTGATTTAACACAGTGGCCCAGACATCCTTGATTGTACAGAATGTGTCTGTCATCCTGTGCGGTGTTATCCTGATGGTTATCTTCTTGTTTAAGACACAGCTCTTGACCTTATACCATGGATGGCTTCTTGTGAGTGCTCAAACTTGTTAACAAGGAATAACTTACAAGGAAACTTCGGGGAGTATGAGAGAAAGAAGAGGGCAATTTTTATTCTTTTCTAGTCCTTTTAGACATTTCTATGAGCTAAAGCTGGCAAATAAAATCCAAGCTAATTGCAAGAAGAGGGGTGATTTGCTTCCTGTCAGGAATGGTGAAGACTTGTTCTATTTGAAGAATAATACTTAACTGAATGGGATTAAATGTAAATCTGTAGTTTGTAGTTGTGTGATGTAGCAGTGGAGGTCTCCCATCATCACTTTTCTCACTCCATAATTTTTTCCCCCCATTTTTCTAGACGATGTGCTATATCCTGGTTATCACGATAGCAAATATTGCCAATTTGGCCAGCACTGCCACAGCGATCACAATTCAGAGGGACTGGATTGTGGTGGTTGCAGGGGAAGACAGAAGCAAACTGGCAGGTGAAATATGTTGCCTTCTTAATGCCTTAAAGTGTCTTACTTGTCAAGTTTGACATTAGATTAGAATTTCAGAGGTCAGAGCATTTGAGTTCTAGGTACTGTTAGGGAAAAAGCTTAAAAGAGCAGCCTCTGTTTTCTTCCCTTCTGTTCTTGACTACACTTGCTGAGATTAGGAACTACTGTTATGAATTTGTGATTACAATGCAGTTAGGTAACCCTAAGCTTTTGTTCTTCATCTAATCCTACTGCAGCTTTGTTAAGAGAAACTACTTCTTTTTGTCAACCAAATAAACATATGTGCTCTTAAATCAAATAGCTTTTCCTATTAAACACTGGTTATTTAACTTTCAGGCACTTAAAGCCAAGTGTTGCAATACTTTATTTTTAGACTTCTGGGAGGCTCCTTACATGGAGATCAAAGAGGGTGAATGAAGTCCAGAACAGTTAAGGACATGGATCAGGAAACTGCCGATGTAAAGTGCTGTGTATTTGAAGTTTGAACTTCTACAGCGCAAGGAGCCTAGCTCAGAGCTCTGAGCACTTACCTTCTGTTGAGTTTGAAAACTCAAAATACTCATCTGTTATTTGATATCTTTAGTGTTAGACTACAAGCTTAATATTCTCTTGGCTTATTAAATATTTTTTCTTCTATTTTTTCCTTTCTTGCTCAGTGGCATGGCATCAATAGAGAGTTTCCATTACAGTTCTGTAGCTAGATGGTCATGACTACTAGGATGTGAGATGGTTTGTGATCCTCTACAGGCCAAGGCCGTGTTGAACCTTACTGGGAGAGTATCCAGGGCTCATCAGAGATGTACAATCAATGCCTGGCTGTGTTGCTGCTCTGCTTCCCACACAAGATAGTGTGGGAAGCACTGTCTTTCATTACTAATTTGAACACTTTCTGTGGACTCTATAAGCCTGTAAGGGGAGTTGAACCCTCTTAGAGGAACTGACACCAAAGTACAGACAAGGCCATGGAAAGCTCCTCTGTGCCAAATACATAGCTCACTGAGGTAACTCTGCGTTAAAGTATAAGACTTTTGTGGAATTTAGGTGCCTCCAGGTTTAGGCAACACTTCAGTGTTATGAAATATTTTATTTAAAGCCACCATTGTCCATAAAGTTCCATTCTTATACCTAAATTCTGGGTTTTGGACCTTTGTATTATGTGAATCTCCAGTAAGTGAGGGTTTTTGCCTTACTCAAGAAAGGGTAGAGAAGTCTCAGACTTTCATTTCCCAGTGCACAATTTTTTTCCCTGTAGCTTCTATTTTGACCTTGCAATGCCTTTCCAGGTCATGCGTTTACACATATGAATCACAAGTGGAAAAAATAGTTCTATCCGTAGAAGCCTTAAGGCCCTAATGGCTCTCATTAACCTTTCTTCCTGTGTTAGATTGTATTCAGCAGATCATCCCCCGCCCCCTGTACTTCTACACATGAGATAAGCTACAGACCACACCTGCACAGAACTGCATGGCAGGCAATCTTGTGTCTGCTGTGACTTCAGACAGTGTGATGTGACCATTCTGTGCTGGAAACCAGGCCAGAGGTGCCTGGGACTGAGGCAACATTATGTAAAAGAGTAAAACAAAAGCTCAGCAAATCTGAAAGCTCCGCCAGGCAGGTATTGGGTTGTGTGGTCAATCATAGTGTAATTTGTGCATTTTTAAGATAACCTAATACAAAAACAAAATGCCATATTGATAAAGATACTGGTTTCTATTTCTGTATTGTTAGTATCCTCAAAGAAGGGTCTTAACTAGCTTGGTGGACTAAGCAGATAAAAGCTGTCTTGATTTCCCCCTTTCACTTTGACCTTGATCACTGATTAGTCTTTTTATTCTCTGATTTTTGCATATGTCAAGTTTGGAAATGCTAGCCTTAGGTACATAACTCAATGTACCTTCACTTTTGGAATTTCTAAAGCAAAATATTAATTCTAACTTGCAACTTTTGAACTCAAAACAGAAAAATGCATCTTTGGATCACAGAGCAATTGGATCCACTGCAGATTCAGAAAGAACAGATTCACGTTGGTTTACAAGTTCACTCATTTGTTAAAAGCCCTTTTCATAAGGGGATCCTAAAAAGAGTACGAGATAGTACTAAACAGTGTGAGGCCCCGATGTACTAACAGCATCCATCAACTCTTAAAGACAGAAGGGCAACATAAATTGGAAACCTGCACCAACCTGGAGGTTGAAGGTGGCTCTGGATTGGGGAGTAGAAAAATCCCACCCTTAGCAAGGGGAAGCTGTGAACCTGTGAAGGGGCTCCTTGCTTTGACCATAAACATACAAGGGTAGAATAGAAGATAGCAAGGACTTTGCTCAAAGTGTTCTGAGAAGGCCTACAAGTTCCAGCTGCCAATGTGACTCAATAAGGAACTTAAATCCATTTCAAAGGTCTGTTGCTATCGCTGTGAGTACTGTGTGGTCACCAGTTATTAGAAACGAATGGAAGATTAAGGAGTACATGGCTCAGTAGTGGAGATGCAGCAGTAGCTAAAACTATATTTGCGGAGTATCTTCTGCCATGCAAGACCTGGATGCAGGAGCTGTGTGCGATGCAGATTATTTTCACTTAGTGAGTTTGCAGTGGAAGTATTCCTCCATGCCTGCCTTCATCCAGGAAGACTTGAGGAGTGGGAATTTAGCTTACTAACACCTGGTTCATCCTAATTCAGATTTTTCTTTCTCATTATGATTTCTTGTAAACTTATGGAGCCCATAAAAAATGCTTCTAGTTTGCAGTCCTGCTGCAAGTGAAGTCACTTGGCAGGGATCTTTCCTTGACTTCATATATTCTGGAGCTTGATGTGTGCATATGGGCTGTTCTCATTGTGTTAATGAATATTTCTCTGTAACTGTAAGCCAGCACTTCATATTCTCAATTCCATCTCCGACAGACATGAATGCTACAATACGAAGAATTGATCAGTTGACCAATATCTTGGCCCCAATGGCAGTTGGGCAGATAATGACGTTTGGCTCTCCAGTGATTGGCTGTGGATTCATTTCGGGTTGGAACCTGATGTCTATGTGTGTGGAATATTTGCTGCTCTGGAAGGTGTATCAGAAAACCCCTACTTTGGCTCTCAAGTCTTCAAAAGTTGAAGAATCAGAACTGAAACAGCTGAATGTAAAGAAAGGTATTGAAAGTACTGAAGTAGCTGTTCAACCAGCTGTTCAAAACAGCATATATTTCATGTACTGGTCAAAGCAAAACTTAATTATTTTTTGATTTTGGATGCTGTTTTGAGGATAGAGCTTTTCAGCTTTTTGGTTTGGGTCAAAAATACCAGGACTATAAGTAACAATGCTTCTTGCTCCAGCTATTAGAGGTATCCCATAAAATCAGCTGGTGAATCCTTTCCTCTTAGTTGATCCTTTAGCGTAATCCTGTTTAGAGCTGGTTGATGTTGATGAATATCCATCTGTCTTCCATCTAATGTGCCAAAAAAGCCCTTTGATAGATAGTGTCTACAAGCAAACTGTTTGTGTAGGACTTTTCCTCCTAGCTGGCCTCTGCTTACATGCAGCACTTCCCTTGCAGGCTTTCAGGAAGTTGTGGGGTAGGTGGTAGTATTTTACTCTAGCTGGGGTAAGTAGAGTTTTTGGGTTTTTTTACAGTTTCTCTCCAGACTACTAATCCAAGTACCACTCTAGTATTTGGATTTGTTTATGAACAGTGAAAGTGTGGTGCCCTTCTTCTATAATTCCACTTCTACTCCTTTAATATAAAAAAGCATAGTCTTGGGATTCTAAAATCAGGTCTGGAAAGTGTTTCTCTTCTAGTGGTTTGTTTTTGTTTTTTTTGTTGTTGTTGTTTAGCAAGCTTCTCTGCTAGGATATGAGATACTGCCAGAGGACTAAGTATTTCCTTCCCATGGTCAGTGCATTCAAACATTTAAAAAATCTTTTAAAATAGAAAGTAGCATCACCTAATATCCATTATTTTCTTTGTGGAAGTTTGTTTAGAACATTTGGTCACAAGAAGTCTATCAAGACAAAAGCATCACCTCTTCTTTTCCCACCAATTTAACAAACTAAACTACAGTTTAAATAGGTATAGACAAACTTGATCTTATTGAAGGGAGTTAAGGACACTTAAACATTCAATAATCAGAAATGGATACACTTCTGTGGTGGGAAGGCTCACTGCGAACAGCAGTCTGGCAGTTCACGCTTTGCCCTTTCCTGGCAGGTGAGCATCTAACAGTGACATTTCTGCTTGCAGAGAGCGACACAAAACCCGCTGAAGGAGTGCAGCTAATTGTTGAGAAAGATGTAGCCAACCCTGAGCCTCGGCTGGAGAAGGAGGTCGGCTGCGCCGCGCGGATCGCCGAGCCCTTCCTCACGTTCCGTGATGGATGGGTCGCGTACTACAACCAGCCAGTGTTCCTCGCAGGCATGGGCCTTGCGTTTCTCTACATGACTGTCCTGGGCTTTGATTGTATCACTACAGGCTACGCGTACACTCAGGGTTTGAGCGGCTCCGTGCTCAGCCTGCTCATGGGGGCCTCGGCGGTCACCGGCATCCTGGGCACGGTGGCTTTCACGTGGCTTCGGCGCCGGTGCGGCTTGGTCCGCACGGGCCTCGTGTCTGGGGCGGCGCAGTTTGCCTGCCTCATCCTGTGCGCCATCTCCGTGTTCATGCCGGGCAGCCCCCTGGACCTGAGCGTTTCCCCCTTTGCTGACATCGGCGCCAGGCTGTTTGAAAGCGAACCGCTGCCTACCATTGCCTCGCCGGGGGATAAGTTCGAAGTGGCTTTTGCAACTGGAATGCCCACCTTGTTAAACGGGTCTGCTCCTGGTGACGGTGACCCAGAGATGAGTCCTGAGCCTGTGCCTTTAATCTCTGTTAGTCTCCTGTTCGCAGGAGTCATTGCTGCTAGAGTTGGTAAGTAGTGTATTGGTATTAAAATCTAACTTGTTGACCATGTTTAATTCTAGAACTTGCAGCGCTTGTCAGCTAAATACAGAGTTTAGAATTGTTGGCTGCATTTGAGTGTTCCACAGCATTTCTGAGACTTAATTACACTAATGTCCAAATGAGTGTACAGTAGCATTGCTAATTCAGATTGCAGTTCTAACTTTTAAGAGTTTAAAATGTATATAACTTCTTCTTTGAAAGCATGTTCTTATGCAGAAATAAATAGTGGTTACTACTACAAATGCATTTAAGGTGTAAAATAGCCATTTAAATAAGAAACAGCAAGTTCCTTATTGAGCAAAGTTGAGCAAAACACTGTTTACTTGATAGATGTCTCACTTTACTGTTGCTTTACTGTTGACTATGCTGGTCTGTCTGGATTAGTGGCTAATTTGTTCTTTATATTTCAGGCAAATCTCAGTGTTCACAGAAATTTATGCCAATAATGGGAGCTGAGAAGTCTGGTAGCGTAGATAACTTAACTGTTGTTTCTCTCCATAGGCCTTTGGTCCTTTGATTTGACTGTCACACAATTGCTCCAAGAAAACGTGATGGAATCTGAAAGAGGCATCATCAATGGTGTCCAAAACTCCATGAATTACCTTCTTGATCTGCTGCACTTCATCATGGTCATCTTGGCCCCTAACCCTGAAGCTTTCGGCTTATTGGTGCTCATTTCTGTGTCTTTTGTTGCAATGGGTCACATAATGTACTTCAGATTTGCCCAAAAAGCTTTGGGAAAACAGCTTTTTGCATGTTGCACTCCTGATCCCAAAGCAGTCTCTGACAGCTCACCACCTGCTAATACATCTACAGTCTGAAGGATTTTGCTACACATACATCATAGTTAGATGTATAGAAATGGTCACAAAAAGCAGTCTAAGGTGTTTCTCTAGAGTTGAATGCATATTTAAGGATGCCTTCCCAAAGGAAATAAAGTCATCCTATGGTGAACCTATACATTGCATTTTGGACTAGGGACAACCTAGTTGGATCTTAACAGCTGGCATTTGAAAGGCCCCCAGAAATTACAGATAAAATATTTGATCAGAAAAACTTTGAATTCTGTCCCTCTCCTACATCCTGATACTGTTTGGCAGTTTTACCTACTTTGTCTGCATTTGTTCGTTGAGCAGAATAAGTATTTTTTTCTGGTTCTTCTAGAAAAGCTTCATTGTCTACGTTCGGCTTGTTTATTTTTCTTCCCTTTTACCTTTGGTTATGCTCTGTTCTACATAATACTTCTCTTTTGCCAAACTGGATAAAATCTTTCTTACAGGTCTGAAGATTTCAGACCTGTTGTGATGTTTTACCAAACAGAGCTATTCTGGTTTAACTTTACAGAAACACTGGTGCAGCTTTCATGTTTCCTTACAAATTAGATTAGCGTTAGATGCAAAATATTGTATTATGCTTTTGCACTTCATAAGGAAAAGCATATAACCTCATTTTAGTAGAAGCTACTGATGTAATGTAACATTATACAGCATAGCAGTTAACTCAAATGCCAGATCTGCTCAGGTTTGCAGCAGAGAGTGCTAAGGTCAGGAGTACTGGTACAGAAAGGTAAACCAAGGGCTAATTTAGCCTTTGCCTCAGAATACAAGCAGCTTTGGTTTATTTTCAAATGGCATTGCTTTAAGAAACCTTATTAAAAGCTGATGCAGAAAACGATTACTAGTCCAGGCAAAACACATCTAAAAAAGTGGGTTCCTTACACTTGTTTTACAGTTGGATGGATTTTACAACTTAAAGTTCATTCTAAGATGCCTCTAAAACAGCATCCACCATTGGACTGTGTGACCCTCTAGGAACTTCAGACAAATGGAGAATGGTTATCCCTTTGATTTCAAGAAGTTCTTGCATTATTTGACCCTGCACATGTACTAACACAGTGCTTTTGTTGTCATTAGCCATTTATGCACTTTTGTGGAAGCTACTCTAAGCACTTTGCTTTTCAGTGGAGTTGAGTCTTGCAGTATTCCAAGTTTTCCTTTGGTGTGACAGTATGATTTTTAAAGTTAAATCTTTGATAAATGTTTGTTTGCAAAATTAGAAGAATGAAAAAAAGGTATTTTTTACATGTTGCTGAGTTTTTAAAGTTTTTGTTTTAGGTACTTTCTTTAATAGGTATCTATGTTGCCAGACTTCAGCCCTGGAATGTAAGCATATGAACTCCATGGACATTAATGGCGTTACACCAGGGCTGAATCTAGGCCAGTTATCTTTAAAAATAAATATAAAAAAAGAATATATTATCAGTCTAAACAGAATGTAAAAAAACTGTAGTTTTTCTCAGATGTGGTGTTTTGTGAGGGGGCTGAATGAATGGGAATCCAAAGTACAACCTCATGTAGCCCTTGGTATTCAATAACTGGATGTAATAACAATTTTCTTTAATAGACCAAAAGTGATCATAACTGAAAGGCTCTCAGGGATATTTTCATTAGGTCTGTAAGTGTTTATACTTTGACCAAGCTTCCTTTTTTTTTTTTTATTACAATAGTGAAATAGGTAGAGTATTTTTCAAATCTGACTCAATCCTGAGTATAACTTCTACAGGAAAAGGGAATTTTGCTATCAGCAAAATTTTAAAAGTCAGACGAGGATTAGAGCAAGCTTGTCTAGACTGGCAGAATAAAGCTGCCCACAGGTAGCCTCTACAGCACATTGAGTAGAAGCTACACAGCAAGTAGGATTGAACCAATAAGGAACTTTGAAATATGCTTGCAAAATCTCTGCTTTGCCAAATATGTTGTGTTTCCATACGTCTGCTAGCTAAGTTGGGACCAGATTTTAATATTACTGAAAATAAAGTTATACTGTCAGTAAGTGCCTCTATATTGCACTTTCAGAAACACCTGAATGCCACCATGTATGTGCCATTCACCGTCCATCGGAGAAAGCTGAAAATGCAGTTCATGGCGGGGCTCTCTAGCCTACGGAAATGCCCCTTTTCTAAAGCCTGATCTTGTAGCATGGGGCACCAGGCACTGCTCTGGCTGCCTGTCCTCCCCCAAAGGAGCCCTGTACGGGCAGGTGGGAGCCTATCCTGTTTCCAAATGTTCCCAGAGTGAGTTTTGTTCTGAAGAGCAATGTAGGCTTATTCTTATGTCAGAGTAGCTTTTTGCTCCACAGTCTCAGTGCATACTGGCATCTGAATCTCAAGCCAAAAAAAGGTAGCATTAGGAGGGGGCTGGTCCTTCAGAATTTGCATGCATACTCTTGCTAGAAGTTTGTGCATGCAAAGAATACATGACTGGATGCCAGGACAATCCTAAAAGATTGAAAGTAGCAAGAATGTCCTCAGCTTTAACAAGAATAAAGACATCTGTATGGGAAGTCAGGTGTATTTTTTCAGACCTAGTCAAAAAATGCCCAAAATTGTGCTGCTTGAGCACACACCCATGTGTGTTTATATCTTTAACATATACATAGACACTTAGTGATCTGAAGCAGTGTGGAGCCTGAAATTTTACTTTGCAGGACTTTAGCGAAGTAAGCATTTTTGGCCTATTTATTTATTTTTGTGGATGTCCAATTTGGATGTAAATTGCCCTTAAAATGTGCACACTAAAATATCAATCTTACCAGAATAGCATATTTTGTTATATGACTTTATGCTGGACATAGTATTGATTGATATATTAATCTTGTTAATAAAGCTTTTGAATAAATTTGCTTCAAGATTTATTTGTCTTGTATTATTCAGCATGTGGACATGTGCGTTGTGATATGCTGCATCTAACGGATCCTGAGGGTGAAGGTTTTCCATAACAAGTGTCTGGAAACAGCCAAGAAGCACAGACAAGTGGAGAACAAGTGCTTCATTTCAAAACAAATGTCTGGTGCTTTTCAGGAATGAAAATGGCGGATGCTACTGCGTCAATCCCAAATCATAGGCCCTTCGTGACTTTGAAACAATAGTTCAGAATTACAAGCAAACCCCACATTTAGACAGTCAGACTGTGCTCCTTTGGCAGATAAGGGAAGGAAATTGTATGCTGGACCTTGCTGTAGGTACCTGAGCACTCCTTTTGGCAAAATAAAATACATTAAGGGCAGCTCTGGTGTAACGGAGTTGGCAAAATGAAGAGCTGTTGCAGCGATAGGGACTGATGCAGAAAGCACAGCTCTTTGTTCCTCACAAGACAATGCCCTTTGGGCATGGGAAGGACAATCTATAGAATATTGGCATCACACTGGCAGGCTACCGGAGCCTCAAAATAAGTTGCTCCTTCAGCAGCAAAAATAGTGAAGTCTGTCTTTGAGATCTTTCGCTTTCATCAAATTTCTATGAATTCACCGACTGGCTGCGAGGCTGTTGGGCAGGAAGTGATGGTGGCGTGCAGGGCGCAGAGGACACGGCGATTGCAAAAGTCCTCTGTCCTTAGGAAACAAGGGTAAAAACTGAGGGCATGTGATAAGCCTGTAACCTGTACTCTAATCGACAATATCACCTCAACAAATTGGCAAGGTGGTCTGGAAAAAAAGATGAAATCCAATGTAGACAAGTGTCAGGTGCTGCATTTAAGCAGGAACACTTAAATGGACCACCGAAATGCTGGATTGGGAACACCTACTGCTAGTGCAGGAAAGAGCTGTGAGGCTGTAGCACAGCAAAGGCCAAACACTGCTCAACTCTGTAACACGAAATGGGAAATGTAAGCAGCACTGGAGCCTGTGTGGTTCATGAGCTGAGTACTGCATTGCGTTTTCTTTCCTATCTTTCTTCAACAGCAGCACTAAATGGACAGAAACCTCATGGGTGCAATCAGAGGTCCAGAAAACATGGCAGTAAGACAAGTTAGAGAATGTAAAGACCAAGAGGTGATGTGATAACAATATCTGAGGATGTTAAAGAGGATGGGAATCATGTATAATCTCCTGCTTGGGAACATGAGCACTAAAGATTCAAAATCTTCAAAAAGACTTTGTTTACTTCAAGAAGGCTCTTCACTAGAGTAATATGGGCATTAATCAAGACACATAAAGTCTTTCTTATTATTTTTTAGCATAGCAGTTAGAAATATTAGTCTTTCTCTCAAGTTATTTTGGTCATAGAAATCTGGCACTCATTTTCATCAAACAGACTTGAAGAAGGTATTTTCCAAAATACTTACATGCCTCAATATTACTGCCCAGAGCCAGCCTACATTATACATATACATCCCCTATACAGTCTGCTGCTTTGATCTCTTTTAGCTGTCCAGAGCCTGCTGATTTAAATAGGAGCTATTGATCTTACCTTGGATAGCATGTTTTCTGGGTCTCCTTCTAGAAAGGCAAATTTTGGCTTAAGGCTACTGGAAGAGTAGGTGTAATGTTTGGATTCCTTTACATCTGTCAACTTCCCTCCATGAACTGACCACATTAGACCTAAGAACTGACAGAGAGTTATGAAAATATGTTGTCTTTCCAGCTGAGAAAGAGGGAGGACGAGCTGCTTGTGTTAGAAATATTTGTTCAGCTGTTACTGGAGTGGGGCCAGTCAAAGTTACTGTTTACAGTGTAAAGTGTGCTGCACTCCATTTATCTTTGAAAGCTAACAAAACAAAATAGAGAGTCCATTCTTTGGGACAGCTTCGACAAGAATTTCAGAGGAGTGAAAATAAATTAATCAAAACAGAGAGACCCATTTTAGATGCACGTTACGAGCATGCATGTTTGCATTTGTTCACCTGTGCCCCATGGAACTGGCACTGCCTGGCCGCGCACGAAGGAGCAACCCGCGATGCACCTGGGGACCGATTTCAGCAGCATAATCTCAGCGTACTGGCAAACTGAGGGGATGGCGTCAGGAACAAATTCCCCTACACAAAACACACACTCTGTTGGAGCAGAGCCAGTTTCTGGAGAGGAGCACACAAAACACCACCTGAGGTAGCACATGCCCGTGGCAGGGATCTAAAGGAAATGTTTCTCCCACAGGAAAAGTTTTGTAGAGAAAAGTCTCCCCAATGTCTTTTGACAAGTTTCTTCCCCACTTTAAATATCTGAAAAGCGTATAAGGGTCAGGAGGCTTTTATTTGAATTTACGACATAACATTTCTCTTCATTTTGTACAGAAATTGTCATATGACAAAGAAACAGTAATTTATGTAATGCACACTTCAGAACCTTGAACTCTACTGCCTTTTTTTCCTGTGTTTACTGTCCCAAAATAGCCTTTCAAGTGATTTTCATGTGCCCAAGTCACGCTTTGGCTCTTCTTCTCCTAAAATTTTGCTTGCTTTAGTTGATAAAACTGGCAGATGCCACCAGCCTCAGTACAAAGGCACCATATCTGCAAAAGAGTAACATGTACCTCATCAGCTTTAATTCATTTCCCTGCCGGTGTAACTTGCCTCATAATTAGTCAAAAGAGAGGAAAAAAGAAACTGTTCTGTTGTTCAATTCCTTTTTTTTTTCTTTTTAATTTTGGGGTCTGTGTGGTCGCAAAGTGAGACTGATCCACTTCTAGTGTATATTCAGCACGCAGAGCAATCTGAGGTGAGGACGTGTATTCTTTGGATTCAGAGCAGCTCAATTAGACAATAGCAGCGAGATTTTTTTTTCTGGGATGAATGCACAGGTATGTCCTCCCTCCACAATTAGCAACTTCTGCAGTTATCCAGTTCTACTCAGTTAACCAAGACTAAATTCTCAGTAAAGAAATGGCAGCTTGACTTAACTGGAGTATTAACTTAGTTTACCTGCTGAAATTCAGGGCTACAAAGGAAAGTAAGGGTCATTTCATCTGCTTAGCTAAGCTAAAAAATAACAGTACAGATCAGCATCTTCCTCAACCCTAGCCACGTACCTCCACATCCACAGAGGCCCAGGGTAGTACACCAGGATAAGTGCTGATCTCTAGGTTTATACATTTCCAGTGCGTCACCTATTTGTTGTGGATAACTTCATATTCATTGATAAACCTGACACCAGAAAAGAGAGAGAGACAGAGAGAGAGAGGAGCTTTGTTGGGCTGTTGCCACACAGAGAAGCAGCATTTTGCTTGAGTAGCGCCACATTTGGGTTGTCCGTGGTTTGCAGGGACTCACCTCCGCGGTGCCGGCCTTGCCCACCACCCTGGGCTGCAAACAAGATGACTGAGGCAGCTGCAACTGTCATTTTGGAAATAAATGTCACTTCTGTCATTTCAAATACACGAGTAGCTCACTTCAGTAGCACTGACTGCAACTTTTACCATGTGTTTTTATTCCGCTAAATTTGCTTACATATTGGAATGTGGAAAAAAAAAAAAGGAACCAGCAATTTTGCAAGACAGTTCTGAGGAAGTGATACAGGCATTATTGGAGGTATTTAAGGATGAGTCAGATGGACAAAGTGAACAGATTATGGAAGCTTTGAGTATGAACATTGGCTAGAAATGGAAAAGATAGGCCTGAGGGGTTTTCAGGATGCAACAGCATGTGTCTGATGGCAACAGAGCCCAGGAGAGGGGGGCAGGACTACAAAGAAGTCCAAAAGTGAGAAGAGCATATTGGAGGGCTCAGACTAGGAGTATCCAAAACAAAAAAAAAGTATAAAACATGACAGAAAGTGCTCCATAAAGTGCAAGATACAAGAAGGTTCTACAAACTGAGAGTCCCAGGTGTGCGATCCACTCTCTTCCAGTCACCACATAAATCTCTGTACCCTTCGGAACTGTATTTTATTTGAGAGAACTTGTCATCCTTCCCTGCTTCCTCACCCCCAGATCATTGACCATTGGTGCTCACACTGCAGAAAACTGGCTCTAGGTCTTACTCCTGCTCTGAAGTCACCTGGAGCGAGACTAGAGTCACCCTAATGACAGGGACTGAAGTGTTAGTTACTCAGGCCACTCATATCTTGGGCCTGATGAATGAGGAGGCCCATTAATTCACTCTTTCAGATAATATCAGTCATTTACTGCTGAAAGCTAAAAAAAGGAAAGATAAGAAGCAAAACCTGTTTGTAGATTTCAGGTGAAAAGAGCAACATGCCAGGCAAAGACCTGGAAGCACCTCATGGCTTCTTCAGGAAATACTTTGTGAGGAACACCTAGCAATACATGCACCTACAGACTCCTGCGTAGGACTGGGCCTACAAGTCACCTATGTCAGCAATAAAACTAGCCCAACATGTCTCTCCAACCCACCCCAGGCCTTCAATCCCTGGGATTTAAAGCACCTCACAGGACATCATGGAAGCTACATCCCTTGCTCCCTGAGCAGGCTGCCCTATAGAGGGGCACCTGCTCAAGCAGAGCCAACAGGGATGAGGTGACAGCAAGCACAGCTGCAACAAAGCTTATCCCAGACCAGCATCACCTCCAGCTGGGCCTTTTCAAGCCAGCTCGCTAAACCTCTCACTGCTCATTAGCCTCGTTAAGCAATCACCCTCTCCCAAGGCTTTAAATAGACCTCACATTTTTCCACTTATTTTCATGCTTCAGCTGCTTGAGGAAGGTACCTGCTCTTCCTCTGGGTCTACTGTGCACCTCACTGCATGTGCCCTGAGGGCAACACAGCATGGGCACCCACCAGGAGCCACACAACTGCTGCGCCCGCACAAAGGCAAGTCCTGGTTACTCCGAGTTTCCTCAGAGCAGGAAAAGCATGTAATTTTGTGGATGTTTTGAGGGTGTTCTCGTGCTGGTCTCAGGAAGGAGAGAGCGGTGCTGCAGGAGCAGTTTCTGGGTAGCAGGCCCTGAGCACAAGCAGTGTCCGACTGCTGGCGGCTGCCTGGCCCCTCGCCAGAGGAAACGCTGTTTTCCCAGCGAACGTGACTCAGCACTTTGTGCGCCTGGCGTGCCCGAGGCGCTGCTGTCACGTCTGCTGGCTGCGCTCTTCTCTTATCCTTATCTGTGATTACACAGTAGATGTATTGCTGTGTAACTCATTAATAGCAAGTTCTGGGGCCTTTGAGTCGCTATACTCAACATAGTGACAGGATTCAGCTGAGCACCCACGGCGGGTGCTAATGATGTTCCTGATGAGCACAGTTATCTGTGGTGCTCTCCAAGATACCCTAATCCTTGTGAGGGAATGAGCTGAGTGGGACTGAAAGAGCGGAGGCTCACAAAATACAACCAAGATGAAGTCATCTCCTTTGTATTGCCCTGCAGAGCCTTGTCACTGCACACAAATCGCAGGGTTGTTAATCTTCAAAGCTACTAATACAGAAGTAATTCAGGTTCATTTCTTGGGCTGGGGCTCTAGCTGTGGGTACTTGTTTGATGTTAATAACAAAAAAATCTTGTGGTAAGAAGTGAGCTGAAAGACTGCAAATTTGCTGCGACAGTGTTAAGTGTGAGTGTAAAATAGTGCAAAAAGGGAGGATTCATCCACATGAAAATATGGGGCAGGCGTGAGGGAGCTGATTGTTCTGTTTAAAATGCAGCCAGGAGTGTGTTGCCATAAACACCGGCTATAAATATCACCTCAGGAATGCGCCGGGAGCTCCCCCTACGCAGCACCGAGGCGGTGTGAGAGCGG
>JAUBNY010000139.1:18465-29156 GCA_032275445.1 Crypturellus soui | reverse complement strand
GGTGGCTTTTGCTGGGCAGTAAGAATATTTGTGTGTCATTGCAGATTCAAGCATTGTTAATCTGAATAATTGTCACTAGAACAGTGTTTCCTCAGAGCTTCTAGCTGGGCCTACTTGACCTCCCTCAGCTTGGCTGTGTATTGCAACACCAAGGAGCATGTAGCCACTCTTAGGCCAATTCCAGTTCAGCACCTGAGCGTAGTTTAAGTAATGCACATAAAATCACAGCTTCTAAATGACAAGCCCATTAATACATTTGTCAGGGAAAAAGATCCTGAATATCCTTCCACATAGAGCATTTACTTGATTAAAACAATCTAAATGCTTCATTATGGCACTTAACATCTCTTAACAACCCTGTGCTTAATCTCTGGACCTTGCAAATGCCACCAAGTATTAATTGCATGAAACATTCAATAGCTGGACTCTATAATCAGATCCACTAAACCATTTGTCTCCTCAGGCAAAAAGGGTGGTACTGAGGAGGGCTGTTACTTACCAGTATATAGCACTAGCCAGAGCTACTGTGATCATTCCCTCCCCAGCGTTTGAGGTAAGGGCTCCAGACTGACAAGCTGTTAAATGCTGCTGTTTTTGCTTTCTACAGCCCAGCCTCAGTTGGGGAGATCTTCAGGGGCATTTGACTTTGGCAGCTGGTCATGAACTAGAATGAACTCAGTTCTGCTATTAGCCTTTTAAGTGCACTTGGAGAGAAAAACCTACAGCTTAAACATTTTCTGAACTTGCAGGGAATCTCTAATAAGGGAAGTAACAGAAGCAGATTTTCAAATTTTGATTCTTCCTCCTGCAACTCTTACTGAAATAAAAGTTGCTAATGTTTACAGCCAAAGGTATTGAAGGATTTTTAGAAGAAGAGTATTTAATCCACAAAGCTTCAGCTTACAATATAAAAAAAGTCTGTGATTAGCAACTAGATATCCAACTGTAGTCCATTTTTCTTATTTTTCGTAGCTCTCTCTCCTCAGATTTGGACAGTTTGCATGTTTTTTCTCCCCAAAAATCCACAGGTCTTTGGTCATCTTGTTCAATTTCAGCAATATTTCTTTCCTCATCTGAATCATCTTCTGAGTCTTTACTTTCCATTTCTACTTCATCAGCAACTTCTTCAGCACTGTAAGAGGAAGATGATGGGCAAAAACCCAATTAATGACAATACAACATAGTTCTGTTCACATGCTATGGAGGTAAATCTTCATGAAAATTACTTCAAATAAACTTTAGGGTTCTGCCCCATCATCTCAAGCTACTTAAAAGCTTCTCTTGGCATCTCAAATTCAAACCATGTTCAAATAACTGTTTTTCTCTGCTTGGCAAGTAAGCTTGCCAAACAAAGCATTTTCTCCAAATAAAAAACACAGTGTCAGAACAGGCAGATCAGCACTATGTAAAAAGCAGGCTGTGCTATAGCATTAGAAACACTACAGTGGCAGATGAGAATATTCAAGAAGGCCACTCTTCCAGGTCTGTTTAAAAAAAAAAGTCACTTGATCTTAAAAATCTCCCATAAAACCTGAAGTGTTCCCAGAGGAAAAGAACACTTACCTCCTTTAAAAAAAACAAACAAAAAACCTTAAATTGGCTGCTTACTTCTCTTTCCAACAGTTAAACTCACCTTGAAGTAGAAAGCATACTGCAGAACAGCTATATACAACCATTTACAACGGTGATAATTACATTCTATACATGCACATCTGTTGTAAAATTCTTTTGGATCTCATTAGGAATGACCTGCACTATCAGTCTCCTAAAAGTCCTTTAAATTTTAAGGATTATCACTTAATAATCCTTTAAGGACTATCACTTAATGTAAACTGATTAACGTTAGTAAGAAAATGAATCTTTACACTAGTATATGCCAGGCTCGTTAAAAAAGGCCCAATCCTACACTTTCTTACATGTAACTTTAAATGAAGCTTTACTTACTACTGCTGTTAAAGTACAAGCCCTGTCTGTGCAAATATTTAAACAGTCGGGCCACTAAATTCTTCAGTAATGAGACTACATGCAAGCTTCTATACATTCCTTGTACTGGGCTTTTGCAATGTTTTGGTGCTGTGACAAAACTGCTTTTACTTCTACAGTTCAGTAAAGACAATGTTTTCCTAACAATTACATTTGGCCGAATAATAAAATTAGACATAAAGACTGAATAGCCAGTGTGCAAGTATCTCTTAAAAGCTGATTTTTTTACTCTTAAAAGGTCATAACATGTTGCCAAAATAGTGTTCTAGCAAACCTATGCTAATACAAGAAATAGAACTGGAAAACTGTTTTTACTCTTTTAAAACAAGATGCATTTCAAATCAATTTCAGTAACTAAAGATAGTTCTTTGCTATTTTTCTTACCTTTTGTTCTCTTTAGAGGTCAACAATGAATTAATAAATATAGGACACAGGAAGGAAGCGGATGGTAAAACATGTGCTGGAGTGTGCAGGAGCTGAAGAGATGAGAGAAGTGTTAAGAAGGGTTCTTTTTCAGTTTTGTTTGTAAACTTACTTATAATTACCCCTACCTCTTTGACAGCAGGTGAATCTTGTTTGTGGTGACTATGAACAACTACTTTTCCAAGGTCTGCATCCTCTTGTGATTTTTGATGTCTGTGCTTTCCCAATAGCAAGCTGAAGGGGGTCATAGGGAGACTTTCTTCTACTGCCAGCTTCAATAAATAGAAAACACAGCCCATAATTAAAAATGACAGATTTTAAAAATAGAATTTCAGTATCAAAAATCTACATTCTCAGTTCAAGTCACACTCAAGATTCCTAAAGTTAAAATTAAAATAATAAAACATTTTATGCAAATACTGAGTATTTTAGCTTCATGAGTGTAGTATAAGTCATTGAGAAGTATCTTTTTTTTTTTTTAACTTGGTATGAGAAAAGGAAGGAATAACTTAATCTTTTATAGGTTTCTGCAAAAAGTAATTCTGAAAAGCAAGCAGGTATGGATGACTGCTGGATTTGTTGCTAGTATGGCAAGGGTAGACATAAATATTTGTGACTCCATGTTAGGACCTGATTGAGCATTTTCATGGTAAAAGGGAGCTTAATCTGCACACTGAATATTATCTTAATTTTGACTATGTCGGTACTGGTATTAAAAGTACCTGTTTGCTTGATGGTGTAAGCCTTTCTTCTGGAGACTTTGTGCTGAGGGTCATTAGCTCCTAAAAATACAGAATGATGTAAGCCAACACAGTACATAAAACCGCTTTGCATGTTTCAGTAATATTGCTTACAGAAACATCTGAGTTTAAAATTCAGTGAGTCTGAATTTTAGGTGTTTTGGGTGGAAGGAAGGGGAAAATTATAGAGGAAACTTGAATATACTGTGAAACACCTGTATAATTAGTAATATGACATCTTCTGCAGGTTGTCTGACTCAGTTAAATAGGCATTTTTTTAAGTCCCCAAACTATCTAGTTTCTTGCCTAAGGCAACTCTTCAAAACTAAGCTCTTCAAAACAAACAAACAAAAAAGTGAATTTAGAGCTTAAGTTCTTTTGACAGTATATTAAAGTATATTAAAGATCAGTGTGGCTTATACTACTTTGAAATCATAAAGAGAAACTATTACACTGAACAGCAAAATTCTGAATTTCTATCAACTCTATTTAGAAAACCATTTATTTGCAGAAACCCCTGTCTCTGACCATTATTAATTCTTACTTGTGTGGTAGTCAAAAAAAATATTTGGGATCTCCTTAGCCAAAGGTGTTTTTCTGAAGCACTTGTTTCAGGGATGTCTCTTGGAACGAAGACAGCAAACTGGATCTTCTCTTTACAAAGGTTTCTCTGGATACAGATTGGCCGTGGCTCATTTGGTTTAAACACAAACACTGCAAAAACAAATGTCTTTAAAGCAAATGTCTTTTACCTTGTTGAATAGCTGTCACTGTCCTGTTGTATCATAACTGGTAAGGCTAGATAGGAATGCCTTTAAGCACTAGAGTAACTATAATTGGACAACCTGTATTGAATAACACAAGGTACCCTTCATGGTATTTCATCATGGAATATACTTAGAAATTAACTTTTCTGAATAATGGTATCTCTACGAAAGCTAATTTTACCAAAAGATCAAAAAAAAAGATGCATAGTTCATCCAAGGTTTTGAGGTTATATGAGAGGGTGAGCAGCATGTACGGCACTAACCCACAGCAGATGACTAAACCCCTGTTATATCTGGAGCCTAACTGTTGGAGAGGGGTTGCTGATATGCTTTGCCTGACTGCTGCCGTCTGACACAGCACAGTTCTTCAGACAGGCAAAATACAGACTTTTGTCTTACTACTTTTATGGAGCTGAATTCCAAGAAAACTTTTTTTTTTAATTATTATGCATTTGCAATCTAAAGTTCCAACTTCTACTTGTGAAAGGAGCCTTTGTACTTACAGCTGGAATCTTTAGAGATGCATGAGACAGCAGCAATGTGCTCTGAGAGGGGATCAGGTTGCAGCACTAAGACATTGAGCTGGGCACTCCACTCCACTGGAAAGTAAACACAGCAACAGCCAGACATGAAAAGAAGGCATTCAGTGCTATCCAGGTGCTTTGCTAGTGAAAGGTCAGATAGGAAAACACAGCTTCACCTCTATTTCAAAGAAGCACACACTTCATTTACTGCCAGATGAGGCAGAACACACAAATATTAGAGTCCTCTATAAAGGCAGGAAATACTATATATAGTGTTTCCAATCACCTCTACAGAGGGCATGATGCCTGTACACACAGAGCCCATGACCATGGGGCAGAACAGTCATAACTGACATGAAAATAATACTGCCACAGGGTGTTTTGTAGTGAGTCCACTGGGAATCAAACAAGAATTGTTTTAGATACTACAGAAAACATGAGCATCAAATATCATCACTGTTGCTCTACCAGAGACTTGAACTGGTCTTACATGCACAACTGAGCAGATTCCAGCAGCACAGAAAGCCATGATCAGTAGCACCAATAAGGTATTTAGAACATGTTAGTCTCCCAAAGCAGATGTTCCTACAGAAGTAAAACATCAAAACAAGTTAACAAATTCATCTTTCCTTTCCTTCTCTATATAGTAATGATTCGCAAATCACACAAAAAATAAGTTAAGATGTAATTCTGCTGTTAGACCAGGAGAAGCTTCTATTTTTCGTTCATGTGGGGTGAAAGCAAATGAACCTTTTCTGCCTTTCCCCTGCTGAGGGTTTTATATTTACTTTGAAATCTCCTGTACTTGTAGCAAGTATATGTAATTTGAAACCGTTCCTATGAGATTGATTTCAAGCAATGATTATAATTTCTTAAATGAACAATAAACATAATTACTATTGAGTGCTGAATACACAGGGACTGAGGATAAATCCGTATTTAAATAGATTAAACAAGAGAAAGAAGAATTTTTTTTATCCTTAGAGGAAACACACTAGAGAAAAGCATGTGACTTGTTTCTACTCCTTTTAATTTCTCCTTTTCTTGCTTGAGAAAAATAAAACAGCTTTGAGTTCTACAAGAAAATGTTTTCTAAAAGGTAGTAAGGGACAGCATTTCTAAATTTAAACTACCCCTTTGAAGTTACATAATTAGTAGTCATTTAGTGGAGGTCTAGAATTGTTTAAATGCTTTTGAATTGTATATATGCTTTTAATGCAGCCCTTAGTGAAGGCTCAGCAGGCCTAGGTAGTGCTTGCCACTGTACCCAGACTGTTCAGAGAAGCCTTCCCCATAGGTACAGGAAAGCTATTGCTACCCTGCCTCCCTTAGTTGTCCTGCAGGCCAATTTCAGAATCATGTTTCTCAATCTGTAGTCTTGAAGGACACATAAAAGCAAAATGGACCTGATGACACACAGGAAAAACTTACACATGTATGTACAAATATAAGGAAGCTAACTTATGCACCAAAATAAGGAAGTAGATCTGTGTACCTTTTTTTAACTCTGAAATAACACAAGGGAGGCTTATTTAAGTTTGAATATCATTAAGGAGGCCCTAGGTTTTGCTTCATTTTAGGTATTCCTTTTACAAACTCTAAAGTAAGCACCTCTCACATTGCTGCAGTACTTTTAGAATCAAGTTTGAGAAGCAATAAAAAAACGTGCTGAAAGAGAAAATTACGAGATTGTAGCATCTTCCTCTTTCAGGAGTTACTCAGGTAAAAAGATCTAGGTAGACTTGAATAGATGAAAGGATGAGTTTATTATAAGAAAAATCATTTCCCTGGATTAGAAACAGTTTTAAACTAACTTTCCAACACAGGTGAACAAGGATCCAAGATATCTTCCTGAATGTAAAATATAATGTATAATGTCAACACACTACTAAGCTCTAAAGCTCATTATTTCTATTTCATATAAGAGAAGGCAGGAGCTGCTTCTGTTTATTTTTTTCAGTCTTTTCATTCATCAGTAGATTAATGGTGAAGAAATAAAAGGCTGTTAAACAATCACTGTGTGCCCAAAGATGCATGTGAGTACTGGAGGTACATTCATAAGCCGGGAAGAAAAAAAACCTGAGAAGTCAGATTTTCTTACTTTTTAAGAACACACCATCAATGGCCTCTTCTCTATACGCTGAAAACTTAAATGTAGTAATTTTGTATGAACGTGCACAGGACTTGAGTGTTGTATACTGAGTTTTATTCTGAGCACTCAAGTAAAAGAAAAAAGTCAGGAAAAGACTTACCTTATTTTTCCAGGTGGATGGCAAAATGTACACTTAAGATCCCATGTAAATGAGTCCCATACAGTGACAGTTTCTTCAAAGCTAACAGCAAGCAAAGATCCATCTTCTGAGAAACAGCAGTTAGTAGCTTGGTAGTTGTGGTAGCTGCCTACAAAGTCACAGCTCCAACTCACACTTTGCTGTGCTGCATTGAATAGACAAACTAGTTAGGTTCATGTTGAATTCCTGCTTTCTTTGCATTTGAAGTTACAGCTGTAAAACAACCTCAAAAGCAAGAGTTTTCATTCAGAAGGCTTATATATTAGAAATATGCCCAAGAAATGTGCAGTAAGCTCTCCCTTTATCCTGTTTTTTTTATTCTGACTCCTGAGAGTAACAGGGTATGATACTCATGTTTAATGTGCAAACTGTGGCAATTGTGCTGTCCAAAGCAGGTGTTGGATTAAAAGCAAACAAAACCTTCCAGCCTCACTCTCAAACTCTCCTGAAGTGGATTCTGAAGTGCAACGGCCTTTTAAAACAAGAACATGAGGACTCCAAAAAATGTAAACTCACTTTACAAAACAAGTTCTGTTGAAATGAAGTGTATATTTAACACTGAGGATCCCATAGTAATCAGTTAGCATGATCTGATGTCCTGATTAACTTGCCAGTATGCTAAATTGGGATAACTTCTCCATTATTGGTAATTACCATGAAATAATCAGGAGCAAAGGGATGTTCTTACCCTGTAACAGTGTCTGGTATAATTTAGTTTGTACACCATGCTTTTGAAGAAATGGAATCGCATGAGGAAGGAGGGTAAAAATTTGTTCACCCTATGCTACATTATCTTTTATATAACGGCTATGAGATGATGAAGAGACCTAGCTATATAAAAACCAGAGAGAAATAGATTGTTTCTTTAAAATGGCACCACCTAGAGGCACAAGGAGATATTTGCTGTAAAAAAAAAAAAAAAGGTGATCTGAAAGGATCTATACCTACAGGAATAACACAAAAGCATTTTCTCAGCATGGAAAGAGCCATGATCTTAATCCTTTAAACAACGAGCATAAGCTGCCCTCTTTGTATTGGTCTCAGGAAGGGCTTTTTAAAAAAATAAGTAATGCAAAATTATGATAGAATTTCATCAGAAGGGATACTCAATAAAGTAGTACTTTATGCAACAGTGAAATATAGTGAAATATACATATACCGAAATATCTATGTTTATACACATGGGACTAGATGACTTAGTTACAAAAGAATAAAATTAACTGTCAGAACTTCCATAGCATGTTATAAGGTGGTAGGCAAGAGCAAGCTCTTTTGACCAAGCTTACCCTCAGGATCTGTGTCTTCTACTATCACCCAGGCTTTAAATAGACAGTCTTTGCTAGCTGTTACCAACATTGCAGAGTCATCTTCCACTTCATCTGTATCACGGAAGCACATGGCTGTTATGTGGTCCTCATGTGGCATGTTTATTCTGGTATTCAGCTTAAAACTGTAGTAAAGAACAAAAGGAGGAGTTTGCCATTTTATTTCTTTGGAAATTGAGAAAGATTTCAGTTTAGGATAATTCTGGAAGGAGCAGCAGGAATCAAAGAAATTTCTGTATAGTTAGATAGACAAATGGCATCTCATTTACTAACATCACTTTTACCATGTCACTTCCATACTTAAAGGGAGATTATAGCCCACCACTCAGAAAAGATGACTCCTACTACATAAGCATTACTCAAATATTCAGTAACATACTTGCACAACATATAAGAAATGTTTTGAAATCTTGAGGACAGCTCCGAAGTTATAATTACCTCTGTGTTTCTTCATCATAGACCCACAGCTTCAACTGTAATTCAAGGTCAGTGTCATCTTCTCGCTCTTCTACTGTTGCTAACCACTTGCCTTGTGCACTAAATGCAACTTTTACCAAGTCAAGCTGTTTTAGACCTTCCTGATGGATGTATTCTTGTTGCACAATATCCAACTGCAAAACAAAACCAAAAATAAATTTCAAAATTCAAGTATACACGTGGAGGTATACATTGTTCATAAAACTCTGGAGAAAATATATATGAAAGCACTGATGAGAACTGACTGGGCTGGAGCATAAAGAAACTTGGGGAAAGATGCATTATGGCTCATAAATTCCACAGTAAGGTGGAATTTTATTTCCTGTTAAGCATGGAGAAAAAAGGCAAAATTTTTTACCTAGAGACACTCAGGCATTTAACTTGCAAAACAGGATGCATTCTAAGGATTTATTCAGCCGTTAACGTTCAGTTATGCTTAAGAGTCACAGAAGTCTGATAAAGGTAGAAACCCCTCAGTTTGGATTCCAGTCTAATGTACAGATGCTGTTTTTTTTCCTGTTTGCTACATAATTCTTCAAAGAAATTCTGTTGTCAAAGATTTGTCTGAAAAAGTTGAAATTACAGCATTGGCCTATCCAACTTACACTGTAGAGCTGTTTGTCAGTTTGGAGACAGTAGAATTGCAAGTGGCCAGGCTCTCCATTCAAGACCAAAGCTTTAGTTCTGGGATCAACCACTAGACCAGTCTTGACATCCCTAGCTAGAAATAAGAAGAGATGATAAATGGCCTAAGATGAAAAATGACATACTCTATTACGTGATAAGGTAAGTTTTATTGTGTTTACCTTTGATTAATCCTTGAATGCTTCTGGAAAATCTTAGATTGCTGCTTATTATTGTAATTCCTGAAGACAAAAAGACAGTTTTACAAGACCGGCTTTCACAATGCAACTGCATCCCACAGTAGAAGGAAAGGAAGGTATCTTAACCACCTCTCCTTAATATTACAAATACAAATCAAATATACACACTAAAATACATATATTAAAAAAAAGCCTACTCCATGTTCCTGTCCTTTCAAAATATGCCCCCAAGTTGAGACAAAAGCCAATTATAGCAGTCCTTAGGCTAGTTCATAGAACTGATGAAAGCAAAAATTATCAAGCACTTTTTTTTAGGTCAATATTTAATCTGTATTTAGTTAATTCATGTGAAACTAACAAAACAGCTTAGAGACTCATACTCTGTGCATTACATGTTGCTCAAACATGTTTGTGCTTACTGTTGTCTGTGTGTGAGGTGCAATATGAAGTGCCATCTGATGAAACAGAGATGCATTCAATAGCTGATCCCAAGCGAGGAAGGAAATCCTTCTTGCAGTCGGATCCATTGTGCCACTGAACGAGAACTGATTCAATTCCTCCGCTCAGCAGGCTGGTTCCTTTTCAGATAAAAAGTGTGCAGTTAGTTTTCATTATAAAATCATCGACATTTGTGTTATAGACATATAATTCTTAAAAATGTTCTTAATCTATGTCAAATAAAACTAGTATTCCTCATATTTAGCCTGGGCAATATCTCCATATACATTTGCTTTCCCATGTTAAATTGCTGGAGAAATTAGATTAAATAGATAGTTTAATTAGATAAAACTTGTGCCCACAGTAAAACATTGCCTTGAGAGCAATAATTCCTTTTCTGAATCAGAGTATGATTTTTTTGGAACAGATTCTGGCAAGAATTCTAAAGTCACAGTGATGGGGGGAGAACAAAAACAGGTTTAGATTTTACTTTCTACCTTAGAAGATAGATGCTTGATCTTATGGCTGCCAAAAAGCTATAACTTTCCCTCTTAATGTGAAATCCTTCCTGAACATCTGTAAATTCTATAAATGAAAGTGGACAAACTCAATATTCCATTGTTTCATTCTTCCTAACCTGTCTCTGGAAGACTTTTGTACTCACCCTCTACAGAAAAGGCTAGATCCATGACTATATCATGATGCCAGTGCAGTGTGGAAAACGTATATTCTTTATTGTGGTAGAAATTCCTCCTATGGGGGAAGAATGTTGTTTAAAACAGCACTTAAATGCACAGGATCAGTGACAAGAGCACAAAGGGCAATATCAAACTGAATCAAATATATCATCCTCTAACCTCTAGGCTACAATTTCATATATGCTTGAGTAATGCAAAAGG
>JAUBNY010000135.1:1214882-1240806 GCA_032275445.1 Crypturellus soui | reverse complement strand
TCCTCTCCGCTCCTCTCCTCTCCTCTCCTCTCCTCTCCTCTCCTCTCCTCTCCTCTCCTCTCCTCTTTCTTACTTTATGAAACACAACACAATTTTCTTACTCTAGAGTTCAAAACACAGCTATGTTTTGATAAGTAAGATGCCTGCCAATTTTTCTTTTTTCCTCCCTTACTTTTCAATGGCTCCTCCCAATACTTTTCAACTTTTCAATTTTCCTGCCTTACTTTCAATTTCCCTTGGAACCTCTGATTGTTCTGGGTGTTCAAATAGAGGTGTCTCACTCTACTGAAAGATATCAGTAGTGATATCTCTGAAAGCTACAGGCTGATTATCAACAAAATGCATGCAGATGAAGAGATTATAAACCGAATTTATTACTTTTTCTTTTTCACTGACCCTCTTTTTCATTCCCCTTTTATTTCTCATTACTTCTCATTTCTTTAATACATCAGCATGACTTCAAAGTTTGTTTCTATCCACTAGTTAAACTAAAAATACTATTAAATAATTTATTTTTTTTCTCTGCAAATTCCTAGTTTTGTTTCCTCATATTGTTAATTTTATTGCTATTCAGAATCATCATTTAAAATTATTGACAAGGCTATAATTTCACCTATGAAAAGTTTTTCTGTATTAAAGTAATTTATTTTGCTCTTCTACAACTTTTAAAATGCATTGTGTAAATTCATGTACCTAGAAGGATGAAGGTTCTGCACTTGGCATTCAACTTTGAAGAGAGAAAAGGAGAATTGCTCTTCATCCTTGTTTTGGTTGAATGTGTTCACCCACACAACATGTGGCAGCAAATGTTACGTACATTTGAAGTTCAGTCTTTCTATAACTTACTGTTTAGTGTTTATTTTCAACAGATTTCTATTATTCTCTCTTTAAAGACATTTTCTTGAACTTTTCTCTGTTGGTTTCATAAATGAAAATATCACCTTGATCCTTTTGGAATGTGTATTATTTACTCACCTTTATACATTGAGAATTGTGCTGTGTTATTTTTTTCTCATTTCCTGAATATTCTCTTATCTTTTAGTTTGAATTCTATTCTAAGTCCATTTACTCAAACTGTAAGGATATTTTAATTTTAATTTCATGTCCATTGTAGATATTTATATTCTGCAGACTAATAAGCAAATACCAGAACAATATAAATTTGTGAGAAATTATCTTTTCTATTTTTCAAGGGTGAACTAATCTGAAGCTATTTTTCTCACTTTTGAAATCCTGTTTCTAGGAATTAACGTGGTGTGCATTCTATCACAGATCTGTGAACTGACATTATATTTAGATTTTTAAAAATTACATAGGAACTATGTTGAACAGTTGTGCTATTATGTCAGAATAGATCTAAACCATATCTTAAATTTTGTTTTAGCATCTGGAAGTCTATTGTTGAAAAACTAGAAAACATACAAAATATGCAAAATCGGGGAGTTCCATGAGTATTCTGCTTATCTACTTTTTTTTTAATTATAATTGAGACTAGCATTTGTATTGTTGCTGTTTATACATAGTTGTATTTTTATCAAATAGGATGAACAAGGTGAACTAGATCAGCAATTGAGAAAAATCAGTGATATTCATTGAACCAAACATAGTTTTTCACCATGGAATTGATAACATCATATTGAAAAAAAAAGAGAAAAAAAAAGAAGGAAGATTAAATTTAGATATTTAGACCATGTTGTCTTTTTTTGTTTTGTTTTGTTCCTTTTGTTTTACAAATGAAACAAAAATCAGTACTACGTATATCTCTGCAGGAAATACTGCAGAGAAGTAGGCAGGGAGATCTTTGGATTACACAAAACAGTGCTAAGAAAGTGCCTACAATAAAGGAAACATTTGATCCTCAGTCAGATAGAGGAGCGACCTGGCTGAAGGAATAGATCCTAATAATTCCTAATAGGAATTAATAAATATAATAATTATGTTAGGAATATGTCAGGTGTCGTCTCTTTTTTTTTTTTTTCCTAGATAGTTTAATTCTTTTTCTCTCTCTCTCATAATTTAAAACTAAAATACTTATTCAAAATACCTAAAAATAACATTACAATGAAACAGTTGTTTCAATTATTCTAGAATAAACAAAAAATTCCTTTCTTGTGTAGGTAAAAGAATTAAAAGCTATTATTATGAAGGCTAAAGTATCCTACAGAAAGAATGTCAGGGACCAGAAAATGACAGAGGCAGCAGATACATACACCCCTTCTGTTTTAAACCAGAAGAAGAACTTGTATGCAAAGCCTGCTTCTTTTAAGTGTTGCACGGTAAGCAGACAAAGTAGGTCTGACAGATAGGACTCATCAGATCTAATTTTGGATGTGTGCACAGTGTAGACATCTAAGTATGAGTTACCTTAATAGTCAGTCAGGAAAAAAATCGCACTGCATAGTGAGAGGTATCTTATTATTTTTGACATTAACATGTTCTAGAAATGCCTGTTTCTCTTCATTAATTAAAAAGGGGGTCTAGATGACTGGTTCAGATGCGTATATGAACAAGATAGATATCTACATTTGGTCAGATGAAACTCCTGTAATATGTGACTATAATTTGACTGGATTTTTCAACTTCAAAAGTGCCAACAAATTTTCTAGGTGAATTTCCTCATGGTATTATGAAAGTAAAATATTCTACCTCCATTGTTCTATCTACTATATTAAATTATGAATCTTTTAAATGTTTATTTTTGGGGATATATTTTTTGTTGTTTTCAAGTTCTTCGGGTGTGAGGAATTTTTCCAGTTATTCACAGGCTGTTTCTACATCCAAAGTTTCTCTTCCAAGTGGCTATGCAATGCAATGATCCCTGTCTCACTGCAGAGGTGATTCCTAGGCCCATATCAGGTGGTGCACAGTAGCTCATATCCTACCAAATATTGTCTGACTGGGGGCAAGGTGAAGGTCAGTAACTCCAAAACGTTTTTTGTGTGTGTGTGTGTGGTTTTCTTTTTTTTAATGCAAAATGTTTGCAAAACTCTGCCGTGCACCTAAGAGCTTACTTGTTTGTTTATTTCCATGAGCTGTGAGATTAGTATTGTTGTAAACCCTAATTTAAGGCATGAAGGCATATGGATATGTTTGCAATGTAAATGCCATAGGGATAATGTAGGAGAGGGGTCCAGAGAAGACAGATGTATTCTCATTTTTATTGCCAGTTGGAGACTGTCCCTGGGACATTCTCCTCATTGAACTGAACCTTGACTGTGTTTCAGGAGAACTTGTTGGTTTCCTCCACAGAGGAGTGAGAGAATGAATTTAAATTTCCCTAGTGTAGAAGATCATAGAACAAGGATCCAGGGTACAATTAGAGAGTTAAATTACATGATGGTATAAAGGTATCCAAGGAGAGCAAATACATCCAACCTGACTCTTTTTTCTCTCTTTAGCACTGAAGACAGTGGTAATAAACTTTTCAAAAAAGTTTGTTAAAAAACTCCAATACTGAAATCTTAAAACACACAGAGGGAATACCTATCCTTGATTTTTTCTTTATTCCTCTAATCTTCGGCACATGCTACTTTGCTACTGTTCACCCCATTGTTTCTCCAATGGATGGTATCAAAACTGGATAGATTTGTATCCTGGATACTTCTTTGCAAAGAAAAACAAATCTACATATCTATATATCTAACATATATATATTATTAGTTGGATCTAACTTAAGTCTTTTAGATTGATAATCTCTCAGTTTGGCAAGTTACATTAGACAATTTTGGTATTTTTCATTCAAGCAGAAATTATTAAATTGCTAACTCTGTTTTATGTATGTATGTATATATTTATTTATTGTATGTATATATATATTTATTCCTTGTTTCTAGAACACTATAAGGAGCATTTTTAGTTAGCCTAATTTACATTTAATTTAAGGGAAACCTTAGGCAGAGATTATCCTTTGACTTTTATGAAAAAAACGTTTTGCCTAACTGTGGAAGTACAGAATTTCATTCTACTATTGGTAACTTCAGAGTATTCTCATGGATTTTAAGTAAGTTGTTTATTTGATTAGTTGAAAAATAAAAACATAATTTTTCTTAGATAATTTCCAAGATATTACAATAAATCTGCCTTCCTTAGCCCAAAGGCTAAGCTCCAAATAATTTCAAAATATTTCACAATCATCTAAGCCCCCTTTTTATTTCCTGAATTATTTGCAAGTGAACCGATTTCTACATGACTAAATATTCACTGAGTAAAATATTTAAACAATGTTTAGCATATGGAATGCTGGCAAAACACTTTACTGTTCGTTACTCAGTATGCATGTTTATGTTCCCCCTTTCCTAAATGACTGAAAAACTTCAGAGAAGAAAAATGAATAATGAGTAATGAAGACTTTTGCATGGTTTTCCTTTCTTTCCAATGACTAGATGGGTAAACATCCAGTAAAAAATTAAGGAACATTAATACAGTCAAACTGCTAAGCTTGACATTTGACAAAATGTGAATAGATAATAATTATTTACCAGTATTTAACTAGTATAACACTGTATTTCTGTGACTGTTGCAATAATGTATTATAGAGATATAGATAATATACATATTATAGACTTATTAGGCGGTAGAACTCCCATTATTACCCATTTAATACAGTACCTCTTTGCATATCCCACTTAGTTTTCTGTAAATGCAGCCATTCAACATAAATGGCTCTTTTAAGAATATTTCTTCATCGAGGCATAATTTTCAGAATAACTGTGTACACTGTTGGACATTTGAACAGATGTGGAAATTCACAGTCCCTGAAAATCCAGAACTGTGTGTTCTTTGTCCCAAAGTTCATATATTGCTCAGTAAAGCTCTCATGAGAACTATGTTTTTGTCTTTTGTTTTTGTTTTCAGACATAAATGGAATTCCTAACAGAGTAGTGTTTCTACACCTGCTACATTAAGATAATATGGCACCTGGAAAAGTGTTGTGAAGGCTATCTACATAATTTTCATACTTTTAAAAACCTGCAATTTTCTAAGAAAGAATGTTTAGTTAAATAATTGTAATAAAAGCAGAAACACAGAGCCTAGTAGATAGACTAAAGATGTAAAGGAGAGACTCGTTTTATAACTAATGTGATTAAAATACTTGAAAAACAGATGAAAGAGTAAGAATTAAGCTTTTCTTTTTTTCCCTTCTTAAAACTTGTGTCTCCGGCACCTACAAAGCTCATGGAAGAGCTCACAGAAGACTCAAAAACTGTGCTCAGACTTCACTGAAAAAATAAAATAGTTTGGAAATACCTCAGTACCTCTGCTTTGCCTTGTGCTCACACATTCCTGGGATAATATTCTGACCCCACAGAAATCGCTGGGAATTCAGACATTAATTTTAGATAGGTCAGACTTTTGTTTATGAGCTTTGATCCTGAAAATGCCCCCAATGAGAGAAATAAATAAACAGAAAGTTCAAGCTTCTGCTAGCGTAGAAAATATAAGAAATTGTTCTCCAAGAAAGACATCTTAAATAATATGAGTTCAGGAATCCATTTCCCTTTTACAAAATAACTGCAATGGGAAGATAGGAACCTCTCTGAAATGCAGAGATTTGAATTCCTCTTCTAATTTTCCCTGTCCTAGAATAGAGATAGACTGGTGCTACAGTGAGCAGATTAGGTTGATTTAAAAAGAGAAAATTATGATTAAGAGTTCTGGTTAAGTGGCCCTGGTTAGGAAATATTCAGAATATGTGGATACAGCTGGGGTTTGTTTATTTATTTATTTAGTTTTAGGTTTAATGGGAATCTAGATTTCATTGAAATAACACTTTCTTAAACATGTGTTCTACAAGTGCATAAAAATTCTCATCTTTTTTTACTATTATGTTTCATAAATAAAAATAAATACTGTTTCAAGATAAGTTAAGTTGATAAGTCTCTAATTTTTAAGTAGATGGATGAGCTTTTTTTGTTCCAGATGTTCTGAGGTAAAGCTTAGAAAGTCTAGTTAGAGTGAGTGATTTGTTGCTCTCAAAATTGCACATATGTAACTTTTACAAAAGGAATGTCTAACCAATTTTAATTATTGAAAGTGGCAGAGGAAGAGCTGTGGTTTGTGAGGTCAGTGAGTAGTGAAGCCCTGAAAGGTCTCTCTCCCTTCCCTTTCTTCACTGCACTCGTTTTTTTCTCTCCTTTCCCCAACAATTCATTTTGATTCCATGTTCTGTGCTGGCTGCATTCAAAAGAATTTGATCAGATTTATGTTAAAGTAAATCACAGTTCTCAAGACAATATTTTCATAAGCTTGTCACATTTTTCTTTATTTGTGTGCTCATGAGAAAATCCAGTGATCTTAGTGAAAACTTGATGACAAGGTGAAATCAAGGGAGCGTAATATGTCCTCTCCAAGCAAAAATTGCTAGCATTGTAATTTAAAGGATTGGGTGTGCTCACTTTAGTAACCTCTATACTTACTAAGTTTCACAAAATCATACCAATCTTCCCATGCAGAACTTGGGAGAGGTGATGAATGTTTTCATTGCTGCGGGTGAATTATACAGTCTCTTCTCCTTCTTATCCCTTTGGAGGATTTAGCATTTGAGAAAATACAGCTCCTCATTATTGCTTATAGCCTGCCACACAACAAATTTCAAAATTTACAATTGGTTGCACTGTTGAGCTTATACGCTGCATTCTATTTGTCTGGGTTGTGAATATGACTCAGAACCATTGAGGCATCTGTGTACATGTCAGCACTCACATATTTACACTGTGTTCAGTGCAATTCATTTCCACCCTGATGCTCATGCAATGTTCACTTCACATCTCTAGGTTTAAATATTTATATTACATTGTCCTTTGCAGTAGGCTGCATTTTAACACATGCTATTAAAATTTTCAAGGGAATCTCAATCTTAGAATTGAGAAATCATCACAACCATATTGATGACAGTTAAAAATATTAGATCAGTTTAGATCTCTTGCAATCAGAGCATATTTTGTGTAGGTTGGTTGGCTATATTTTGGCATGATCAGTTATAGAGATGATTCAAAACTTACATTGGGTATTAGAAATAAAGGAAGGAGAAAATGTAGGGAGAAAATGAAATTATAGTGCATAAAAATAATCTTTAAAATAGGAAATGTTAAACTTCAAAATGTTTAAGTTGCATTGCATGACCAACATAAACTGTTGTGCAAGGGTTTATTCCAATAATCACCTTCCAGGAGGGTTGCAAGCCTAACTTGGAACTTAGAAAAAAACCTCTTTTGTAAAATACACAGTGGTTCCTATTCGTCATCATATGCCCAAGAATTTGTTCATATTTTTTTCCTACATTTTAATATTATTTTAGAACTACCAAATTAGAGCTAGGTAACAGATGGAAATAAGCAATGTACTAGCCAGCTGATAAATAAGAGATAATAACAACTGCAGCTAGAATAAAATAAAATGATTGAGAGAAACTGGTTGTCATTTTGGTTTTACGGTGTGTTTTCAGAGGTGTTTGAACTACTTAGTTCCTTCTAAAATGAGTTTCATATTGATATTAAACTGTAGCTTGTAACTCTAGATACTGGAAAAGATATGTCTTATTTTTTATATTAAAAAAGAAGCAGCAGGTACATGATGGATATTCTTTTAACACATCTATATGCATATTACAGTTTTTCTGGCAAATGAATCTCTCTGGTATTTCTAAAACATTTTGGAAAGCCTTCAGGTGAGAACTGGTTTTGAATGGGATAATTAACCTTGACAGTAATTTCTTCATATCACAGCCAAATAGCACTTGGAAAGATGTATTCACTTTTCACAGAGTGCTAGGTACTTATAGCCTGGAAAGAGGCTATAATGTGTTCAAAGAAAGTATGTTTCAAACAGGCACTGAAAAGTGTTCCAGCAGAGATCCATCCATCAAAATCCTTAAGACGGACATGATTCACACAGGAGGTAAAAAAGGCCATGTCTGCACGCTTACTGTAAGTTATTTTCAATCCCAAACCACATTGAGGTAACTGATTCCCGAACCAGTATGATCCCACAAGATAATTATATATACATTATCCTATACAATGCTTTTCCAGTTCTCATGTTAATTGGCACTTACTTCTGCCTAAGGCTAAAAAAAAAATCAGAATGATTAATTAAAATTATATCAATCAGACCTATTCCCATGATTGTGAAGGTAAATTTGCTTGCTATGCAATCCCTAAAAAAAGATGCATTTTTCTGTTTGTGAAATTTAGAACAGGTCTAAAAAGTTCATTCAGTGCTATTCTTTTCTCACTTTTAACTAATTTTCTTTGCTGTGATTTGCATATTTGTTACCTGTGGATCCAGTTGTAAATCTCCAATATGCCAATAATGGCAAATCATCTGAGACTAACAAAGAGTTTTAACTATTAAAAGTTCTAATACTCATATTTAAATTGCTCATATGCTTAGAAGCATATGAAAATAAGCCTCTCTAATAAAGTGAACTTAGGCATTTTAACAATAATTAATAGCAATGTCAAGGGACATGTTTCAAGTATTCCATAGAGTGCTGCTATTTTTTTTTCCTCTGAGATGGAGTGAAAATATGTAAAACTGAATTTGATAAGCATATGTTAAGCTTATGTTAAATACCTTCTTTGAAAATCCTATCCATCATTTCAATGAACATTTCTCTTAAAGTTATTCAGTTTTCTATGAAGTGCTCTGCTAACTGACCTCTCAGACAAACAGTGCTGAATCCACTTACAAAATCTAACTAAATAGAAGTATGTGCAGAAGGTGTAATTTGCAAGAAAATATAACTTCAAGTTGAGATGATCTGAACTATCCTTCATCCATCTTTCTTACATTCACTAGTCAATGAAGTCATGAGAGCTTCTTAGCCAGGAAGAGCATCTCTCTCTCCTATTGCTGAACAGTTCTCTAAATGCTGCTGACTGCACTGATCAGTTCTCCATAAAACTATAAGGTGAGTTCAGACATTACTTAGACATCAATGTTTTAAACATCTGCTTTATGGGAGATAAATTATATCCTGAGAGTTTCAGTGTAATAGGAGGAATTATCTGTAGGTCAGTTGTGTAAATTAACTGCAACAGTAATTTCTGTTCTAGTAATGGGAGTAAGCCTAAGATAACAAGATCTATTTTAAGATTACTTAATGGATAAATACAGTATTTGTAAATAACTTGTTAGATGCTGTCTTACACAGCATACACAGCATACACAAGCATACCTCCTTGGAATGCAGGAGAAATCTCATTCCAGTCTGTTGCTAGCAGTATGCCATTCCATGGAATGTATAGTTCCACGTTTCTTTCATTTTGCACATATTCAGGGGCATACATCAGTCATAGACACTTTGGACACTTGAAAGACTGTGTGTAGAGGGGTTTGGACTTGTTGCTGGGAAAAAGAGGAGATGACCTGCCCTCACTTCCTTTGTGATGGACCTCTGTGCTTGTTTCCTTATGTGTTCCAATGCCTAAGCAGATATGCTCTCATAAATTATGTTAGTGTAAAGAAGTTATCTAAGAATGTTAATTCTTCACTCATTAAATCAGTTAGTTAGATATTAGGGAGGGGGAATTTTTGGTATTGTTCTGAATAAACACCTTTGATACTGTAGCAAAAAAAAGAGATGTGGTTGATAATAGAAGAAATTGAATCACAGAATAGATGGTATGATCAATATTAGAAACAGATTTTTCTTTTGCAGATCTGCTGATGTCTGAGAAAGGATGCAGGATGTTGAGTGCAGCCTCAAGGCATCCCAGAATAAACTCTATGTCTTAAGAAGCAACACAGACAGCATAAGAAAGATAGGACTTCATAAACAGCATCTTATTTCTCATAGGATTCAAATTTTCAGGTAGAATGCATAGGTACTTTGATAAGAAAAAAGTTCTTATAGGAAATTCCTCTTCAGGAATAAACTGTGCTTTCTATAAACTGAAGCAAGATATAAGTGATTTACGCCAGTTAACCTGGGAATAGATCTGGTCTCATCCATCATTCTTTAGATGACTGTATAATTTCCAGAAAACTGTATTCTTAAAGAAAAGCTCTGCAATATATTTATGCAAAATACTCCCTGGGCAGGAATATGACTGGTTGATCATTTTCCAGATGTTACCTTTTGCACTTTCAAATAGGGCTAAATTTACTCTCTACTACACAGATAAGCAAATTTTACGTTAATGTAAAGTTGTAAGTAAATGCAACTTTTATGTTGTTGACTTGACACATAACAAAATACTACCTTAGAGTACCTCATAGCAGAGAGAACCACTGCAGTGACTACTGCTGATGATATTTTTGATTTAAATTTCAGTTTTCAATGTCTTATGTCTTATTCTTCAAAACATGAACTTTCTTTCTCAAAACAATTGCACATACACCAGTTAAAAGCACATAATACTTAGTAATGTATTCCTGGTACTCAAGACTACAATTAGGAAGCCTGTTGGGGCTGTTTCCTTTTGGTCTGATATTGTCATTTTCCTTGAGGAAAGTTCACCCTCTTTTTTAATTTTTTAATTCTTCTTGATCACTCTGCTTCTCTACTTCAGGAATCAATAAGTGTGAAGGTAGGAAAAAGAACATATATAGTCTTCAGGCCAATTAATGTATCTTCTTAGTGGTTAGTAGCAAATTATTTTAATATTTCTAGTCAAGACTGCTTTAACCCAATTACTTAACTGGCAGTTATTAGTTAGATGCAAATCATGATTTTTCTGGAGAATCACTAGAGGGACTCCAAAGAGACCTGAAGAGTTTTGAATATTTATGTAGCTGCTAGACAATCTTTGACTGAGTCACAACCTAGTTCAATTTCTTGTCAATTATGTTCTTTGTTGCATTATTATCATGGATAATTCAGGACACATTCAGAATAAATATCTGACCTCATTCTATTAAGCAAGGTCCTCTATCTATTGAATAAATGCCTCTTGCAATTCTGTGGTTTCTCCCAATATCCTAGTAGCATTAGTTTCAATACTGGAAGTTTCATGTGGCACTCCTACATTTGCTCTCCAAGGCTTCTTTAGAGCTGAGCTGAAACTACCTATAAAGTGCTGACACAGATAATCTTTCATATTATAAGAGATAATGTTTCATTACTGTGTTGAGTATAGATTGTCAGTACTAGTTGCTTCTTCTATGAAAATAAAAGATTTAATTTTCCATCGGCTAATACAGCATGTCATACAAATTCTAACACTACTGTGGTAGCAGAGAGGTAAAATGTTCCTCAAATAATTTGAAATGTTGAATGCTAGGTGTCTGCTGTTGCTATTGGTGGATTTTTTTTTTAATAAATAGGTATTATCAGAGGCAATAGACATGAAAACAACATTGCTTGTGTGATAGATAGCAGGTGCTTCTGTAATGTCCTTTTAGGAATACTACAAAAATGGAGTGTCTTATAATCTGTGACAGGGTAAATATGGATAGCAGAAAAATGTTTAAATAAAAAGTGCTCGTTGGAAGTGTCCAAAAATAATAAGAAGAAACACAAATCATGTGAAGAACTCCATTTTTTTCAGAAACTTCCATAAAAATTTCTAAATATAGGGCTTTGACTACCACCATGCATTTTAGGGGTCATAAGTCACACACTTGTTCCTCAAACTCATGCAATAACTTCCAGTGTAATGCAGATGTCTCAGACACCCTGGAATCAGTCATAGACTACTTTTAGAAATTTAATGTCTTCCTGAACTTGTTCTAGATGTTGTGATAGGCCAAGTGATCTAAACCTGGTTCTGTTTTTCTCCTGCTTCCTTCCTTTTTCCCTTTTTTGTTTTCCTCCTTCTTCAGCATAGGCTCTGGCCTCACTTAATCCTTTTACAAACTTCATTCTCATCACGTCACATAAACTGTCCTCTGTTAGAAGTCATATAATGACACACTCCTGACATAATCACAGTTAGTAGATGTTTTTGAATAGTCTGAAAAATGCAATGTAAGATATGCAAATCAGTTCCACAGACAAACAAACAAAAAACCCAAACCTCCATAATGTTCATGGCTATGCTGTTAAAAAGCACGTATATCTATCACAACAAGTGAAAGTAGCCAGAAAATGAATACATCAGAAGACAGAAATAGTTGCAACAAGATATAAGCTTCCATCATTCCTTCGTACATAATGTTTTGAAATAGAGATAGGGTAATCTGCTTTCTGTGCTTACTGGCATCAATCAAATACTTATGATGCAGAACATGGTGTCATTTCATCAAAATACTATTTTGCCTAAGAGCTCAAGGTAGACATTCTGGAAATATTATTGTCATGTGCTTTAAGCATTATTGGCCCTTGCATTTCTTTGTAGTTATGATTCAGTAGGCCACAGACATAGAGAGCTAGCTGGCTGAATTAACTTTTTAGTGGAAGAGACTCTCTGCCTTCTGTAGTACTTGTTCTAAGAAACTTTTACATTTACTTCCCTTTGAAAGGAAGTGTTTTCACAAAAATCATAACATTTTTATAAGCAGCAAGGTGATTACTTAAATCTTTATTGTTACTAAAAATCCCAAATAATACAAGTATATTTTTCAAGGGAAAAGAAAAGAAACCTAAAGAGGAGAAACCTCTCCTTTTTTTTTCCCTTCTTTTAAATAAGGGACTACATCCCTCAATGAAACCTTGGTTATAAAAAAAAGGAATTTTGACTATAACCTGACTACTTCAAGAAAAACATGATAAGAAATGAAATGTTAATATGTAGGTTATATTAGATGCTACTTTAGAATTTAGAAAAATGAGAGGTAATCAAATGAATGTGTCAAATAATACACAGCATGCAAGAGCCAATTATGGAAATGAGGGCCCAAGGTTAGCTTGCTGCAGTATATTTTAATTCTACAAATATTAAAATCAACTTGTTCCTTGTATAATAGATGGATATGACAAGAGTTAAAGAGCTCGAAATGTTTTTGTAGTCCCCTGTCTAATTAACATTTCTGTTGTGACCTACATTTCACATAGCTGTAACTGCACAGACCCCCCAAAGTACATTTTTTGTTTGAAATGTTTTATTGTAATATGTTTAAGAGATCAGAGGCAGAGCTATCAGTGTTTATACACCTTATTCAATTTGAAATAAGTGACAAAATAAACTCATATTACTACAGTAAATTGCAGAAGAGAAGCTTTCCATGCTAATATATCTCACTTGACTCTAATGGAGTCTACAGATACTGTGCTATAATTATATGGGTTTGCACAATAACTCTATACAGAAAATATTCTGTATGAATTACAGTCTATTTCTTTCTTTCTTTTTTTTTTCTGTCTTCTCTTACTCTTGTTTTATTTGTCATACAAAGAAAGTAGATGGGATGCTTTAACCCTACTAATATCAGCTGAATTCTGATTTCATTTCAGATTTCTGACCTGAGTCTAAATAATTTTTGATCAATTTAGAGCCACAATGAGGTTATGTAAAATGCTTATTTGTATTCACCACAGATTTAAATATGTATTTAAGGACAAATATTATAAAGTTTTTAAATATTTTTGAAACTACTCTTTATTTTTTCCTCTACATTTTGACATTCAACTTTGCAATGGATGGATTATAATAAAGCATACTTTTTGCCTTTTGCTAATGCTCCTTCCTTCCTTCCTTCCTTCCTTCCTTCCTTCCTTCCTTCCTTCCTTCCTTCCTTCCTTCCTTCCTTCCTTCCTTCCTCCCTCCCTCCCTCCCTCCCTCCCTCCCTTCCTTCCTTCCTTCCTTCCTTCCTTCCTTCCTTCTTGTATTTTAGTAGCATTTGAAAAAAAACAAACAAAAAGTAGAAAAAGAAATGGGAAGAGCAATAAAATTGAAGAAAAATTATATATTTTTAAATTATTTGTTTTTAAAAATGAATTTTGATAGCTTAAAGAGCAGTATTTATACATATGGTTAAAAATGTTTTTGAATTTTCTGAGTTTCTAAATAAATGATGAATATATAGGCACTTAGAATTATTTTACACTGTCGGTTCATATATGGCAGAAGACATTACACATTACACATTAATTTTCATGGTCTATGAATTCTGAGAACTGGATCATGCAGCCAGACTCATGTCTCATCTGCCCAATTTTATAACCAAGGGGAGTAATTTTGTCTCTATGTCCTCTTAACTGAGTAACACCACAATAGGTATTAAGTATAATTTTATTTTTGCTTTCAGAATGGCAGTGATTGAAGTCATGTCTAGAAGAGAAAAATGGTGAAAGTTTAAAATGTGCTAGCTGATATACTGTTACTTATCTTTATCTCTCAAAAAAAGAAAAGATTTAGTATGATCACACAGGTCCACACCACTCAGATGACAGATGGTGGCAATTCCATTTTAATGTAATTGTGAACCTGAATCATCTGCCTCCCAAAATCTGTTATTGAAATAAATATTTTTATAGAAAAAAGAGCCAGAATCTCATGAAGTTCCTCTTAAAAAATGAAGACATTATCTTGAGAAATACACAGAATCAATTGATATAACATGTATATATCAGTATGTAGGAAAAGTGTGCAATACCATGTACAGAATGTCCTTTATAGACTTTTCAGTCAGTTTTGTATACTTTTTATGGAGCAGTCCACCATCGCTACTGGTTCTATCAGGCAAATCCTATAGGCTACAATGGGACTAATGTTGCCTTTTTTCTTCCATTAACCCAGGCAATTTATATCATCAAACTGTCTCCAACTGCTAATTAACCAATATCTAAATTCTTTCTTTCCCATAGTTTTCTGAAGGAATACATAAGCTCATCTTGCATTTTCCTGTTTTCATTTAGTGCTTCTTACAATAGAAAATACTTGAAAGGTCCATTAATCTTCTTGCTTCATTGAATAAGATGAGCCAAAGCTAAGGTCAAAAAGATGTTTCCAGAAATGATCTGACATTAACTTCACATGAGTTACTGTCATTTATTTATTGGTCTTGCTCTGAAGCACTTGATACAATCCTTCAGGGAAGCATGATAACGATTCTAAGGTGGCTGATATTATTCTTTTTGAATTATAGGGTAGAGTTCTGAATTTGATTTGATCTGATTTGATATTTGATTAGCTTGTGATACATGTTGAGGGCAATGACTCTTTATATTGTTTTTTCTTTTTTTTTAATAGGACTAATGTGAATTTTATTATCTTCTTTCATTGCTTTCTAAGTTCGTATAAGCTAGCATTTGCTTTAATGAAGAAAATCACTTTAAACTAGTTGAGGGACTGATCTATGGAATTGACCTAAATCCAAAATGGAAAATAACTGTTTTTTTTTTTACTCACTTTAGATACTCAGAAGAGATGCACAGAATCCAACCAGGTTCTCCAGGTTCCCTTTGTTAGAAAAGGAGAAAAACATAATTATGAAGGGCTATTTATGGTTACTAAGCTTTTGATTCGGGCAATTTTAGTAATTAGTAAAGCACTAAATTAAAAGTTGGAAGCTAACTGCGGTACTGGAAAGGTTGTAGAAAAGACTCTGCTCAGAGATGCACTAAGAAAGACAGACAGACATTCACTGAGATAAGCTGCAGCAAATGGAATCATGGATGATGGAGATTGGGAGAGAACCCTGATGAGTGAAGGAAAATGTTGCATCTATCTTTAAAAAAAAAGAAGTCTAAAAGGAGGATCCACAGAACTGCAGACAAGTCATTCTTTACTTCCCTTACTTACTTGGAAAAATCATGGAGCAAGTGTTTCTGAGGCACATTTCTAGGTACATGAAATATGTTGAGAAATCTTTTGTTCATGGAGTTTTTTAAAATTTGATCAGATGAAGCCCTGATTAACCTGGTCTAGCAACCTATTTGACCCTGCTTTGATCAGGAGGTTGACCAGAGGGCCCTTCCAAGCCCAATTATCCTGTGATTCTATGACCCTATTCTATGAACAAAATGGATGTAAAGAAAACAAAAGTCTCAGCAATATGTACGGGAATGGTTACCAGAGCATCTGTCAAATCACGGTTTGTATAGAGAAATTGACTGAACAAGGACCTAAGTAACCTTTACCACTTTGGTAAAGAATGGACTAAATGTCCCTTCCAACCTGAATTATTTCATGAAAAGAAAAAAAAAACATAAGGAAAATTTCATTATGAAAAAAAAAAAAATCCAAGTATAAAACTAATACTCTGAAAAGGCCAATTCATTAACCTAATCCTGGGAATATGAGTATTCTGAAGACACTTTTCAGCTCTGAAGTTTCTCAAGCATCTGAAGGTCTTCTATGGTTGCACTACTTTGGACAGAGCTGAACTACTCACCACTAGTCCAATACAGTGGTTTTAATAAAGTAGTTTCTCCTTCAGCCATACTACGTGAAAAAAATTGAGCTGAGATGTAGTTTGGAGAAATATCTGTTGCAACATGTGTCTTCCTTCAAAACCTGTATCTTCCAAATACTTATTTTGTTCAAAGTTCAGAGGCAAAGCATACCTTCTTGGCTTTCTTGTGAAACAGGCAGTGAACTTTCTTTTGCCACACATCTTTCTTCCACTTCTGTCAATGAGAGGAAAAATAAGTCAGAAAGAGACTTAGTTTCTTTCTGAGGATTCAGTCCATCTTGTAGAGAATTATGTCTATGTAATCCCACAAAAGAAATAACACCTTCTGAATAGCTGTGGAAGCTGTTCTTTATATAAAACAATTAAAAATTCTCAGGCAAGAGAGAACAAGCAAAGGGTCAGACCGCTCACAGCTTAATGATTACAGAGATACTTGAGAACAGGAAGACACTGTCTCTGAACGCTGACATAAAACCTGTTCACATAATTAAATATGAGGTGGAAATAACAGTCTTGAATCTTCATCAAATAAGGAAAGGAAATTACCAGATTCTTACACTATGTTCTTGTAGGCAGTGGAGCTAATGCTGATAGTTTTCTTTGTGGCCTTTATTCATTTTGTAATGAAAGTGGGTTAATATCAATACTCAGGAAAGGATTCTGGGCAATTAATTTTACATAAGAAATCTTTATGTAGAAGATAAGATCATCTTTGAAGAGGACTGGAACATAAGCATTCCCAGGCACTCATATGTCTAACTTGGGAGATCCCTGCTTGGCATAATCATTTGAAGTGTTTTAAGGGGTTTCCTGATCATTGCACCTTTTTATTCATTTGTTTCTTTGTTCATTTTTGAACCGTGCATGATGTGGATTGTATCTTTGCATAAACTACGCAAAAACTTATCACAGAGAAGATACTGAGAAGATTCTCTTTTGACATAGCACACCACACTGAAGACTATGTAGAGAATCACTGAACAGTAAAGTTTACTGAAAGAGAACATTCCTAGCCTTCATGATTCCCCAATTTCACAAAGTCATTATCACAAGTACTGTTCAGACTGAAATAAAAAGAACTAACTGCCCTCTGAAAAGAACATTCTCAATATAAATATAACATGCAAAATTTAACAAAAATCGACAATCATGCCATTCCCAGAGCAGATGCATAGCAATCAATACGTACCAAAATAAATAAATAAATAAATAAAAGTACCTGAGAACATAAAATTTCATTAAAATATCAGTGTATACTTTTATGCTGGTAAAACCAAATGACCACTGCACTTCAGGAAAAACTGAGTTAAACAATCAATAGAGAGCAAAAATATTTTTCTCAGACCAACTACTCTGTTTCTGGCTGTTTAGAGAATCGTGAAGATATGCACAGCAACTTAAATTCACAACTCTAGGAGATATTATAAATATAGGATTTGTTAAAAAAAAAAGATTGGTTTTATTGAACACAATAATTTTCTCCACAAGCGATTGCTAGCTTACTCCTTTGCATTACACAAGCGATAATTACTTGGCTCTGTCTCACAAGAGCTAATGATCTTACCAGTCCTTCTTCAAACAACATTCGCCTCCTGTTCTACTATCCCTTTCTCCCAAACTGTCTATTTAAATAACATAGTTAAGTGAAACCGAGAACAATAATATATAATTTGAACTTTATGTTCAAACTTATGTTTCAGACATGGGGAAGGACTTGGATACTGAAAGCTTGTCAATTTCTTTCTGAATATCTAGTATTTATTGAATAAAAGGCAATTATTAAACCCTATCCTCTGATTTATATTATAGGTTCATCAGTGCAATACTAGCATTTCAGCTTCTCTCTGATGACTTAACTTCTGGTTAGTTATCCTTCAGTATTGGAAGTCCAAATCTCTATTTCTTTATCTTGTGTAACTAAGAACATAAACTGGATAGTCCATGCTAACCGGCTAGGATTTCTGATGGAAACTGTCAAGAGCTGATCTTAAGACTATAGTTTTAGATTTTATATCCTAAATTCTAAAACAGAGGAGAATTTTACTCTCCACAAGTAAGTAAGGGTCTATCTTCATTTCATGAAATGACTTGACTAGTCATACATGATTGACTACTCATCCTTTAAAAAAATGGATGGGACTCATTATCATCAATTTTTCTTTTTTTCTTTTTAATTTCACCTTCCCTGGAACAGTTAAATAAAGTATTTATTCCTTCCACTTTGCTTGAAACACAATGATTGAGCACTGTGTTTCTGGATTGTGGAAGATACCTTGCAAAGAGGATGGAAATAATGACAATTAGATTGGATAAGAATGACTGTAAAAGTCTAGTAACCCTTAATGAAAATTATATATAAAAAAAAAAAAGATAGTATATATCATACTGCTGAAACTCTTGAGAAATGTGAAACAAACTGTGTGGGAGAGAGCTGCATTAGGAACAGCATTGCCCACACATGGAGAGAGGTGATCCTCAGCCCTGGCGAGGTCACATCTGGAATACTGTGTCCAGTTCTGGGCTGCCCAATACAAGAGAGACATGGAGCTGCTGAAGTGAGTCCAATGGAGGGCTACTATGATGATGAAGGGACTGGAGCATCTCTTATGCAGGAAAAGGCTGAGAGCTCTGGGTTGTTCAGCCTGGAGGAGACAAGACTGAGAGGGGATCTTATCGGCATGTGTAAGTATCTGAAAGGAGGATGTGAAGTACTGTGAATGAATAATTACATAAATTTAATTTGCTGCAGTTTTTTTTTAATTTGTGGAAATCTATTTTAAGGTAGGGCAGAATATATTCTGTATAAATTATTTTTTTTTCAGTATTGCTCCTGGCTCCATTAAAAGCAATCATCTCAGTAATTTCTAACCAACACAGTCTTCTTTGTTTTGACTGTCCAAATCTGTTGAAGTTGGGAAAACACTATATTCTGAACAAGAAGACAGTCTTATACTTCATTTTGTTTTTAATTATACAATAATAGGTCTCCAGATCTTGAATGCTATCATATCTAGTGATTCAAATAATTATTCACTTGTAAAATTCACTTCTAGCAGAGCAAATTTCACATAAAGTAATAAAATTACAGTTAAATTGGAGAAATATTTTTTCCCAAGAAACCTAAGTGCTGAAGTCCCCTTTCAGTGTGAGCAGATAGAAGCTCTCTCTTTGACTCTTTCGATTTTTTCTAAAAATTGATTTTATGAATACACTTAATATTCTATATTTCTTGACTTGCGTCTAAAAGATAAACTTAATTTAAGGGAAAAAGTCATTCCGAGTGTTTTAAATCCAATTCAAAATTAATCTTCCATTTAGAACTTAAAAAAAAAGCACAAGAAAGAGAATCAAAGAGAATCTAATTGAACTGTGTTTAATTAAAAGCTCACACTGTTTGACAGCAACTAGTATACTGTTCTGTGGCATCACAAGTTTATCGAAACAAGACCAGGCCTAGGAGTAAATGTGTTCTACTGAAACATTTATACTGAATGACAAAATTCTGTATAGAAAGGTTAGTAAGGTGTGGTGCTAATAAAATGAGAGCTAAATCGCTGTGTTCAATTATCATTTCACTATGTTCAACTGGGTCTCTTGCTTAGGATTTAATGGATTTGTGAGCAGCCATGTACACATTTCTGAGTACTGTTATATTCCGATATGGGCAGGTACAAAAATGGGTCACTCATCTGCAAAAAGCAGTGCTAATCCTACCAGAAAGCTGAGGAGATCTACTTCTCTATGCGTGTTACCTTTTAGTTACATCTCTGCACCATTATTAGTTGAAAGTTTATTTGAATTTAAAGTCTCTTTAGAGTTTCTTCCTGGTATCTTTTTTTTAGAACAACTGACCATTTTTTTATCAACCTCACTACTAATAATCAGGGTTTAATGATCTTTAATTTTACAGTCTGCAAAATTACAATAAACCATTGGCTACATTCCTGACATTGTAGCTTTTGTTTCTGAATTGCCTTTCCACTCTTCTTACTTGGACTTTAGATAACGCATTTAAAATAGGGTCTAGAAAGCTTTTCTGTCAGGAAGTTTGTAACATAGGACTGAGACAGTTTTATATTTTATTTATTTCTTTATTGGAAATATTTTCTCATGTCTGTGTGGTATTTACAATTGGAGCTGTTTTGACCGGATATTTAAGATGGATATACGATATGCTTCTGTTCCCTGACTAAATGTGCAAATAGTCATGATTACAAAGGTGAAATTCACCTTCAGAAACAGTCTATCATTTTCATTGAGTGTAAAGTACTTGACATAACTTTCCTGTCTGCAAACTCTTGGATTAATGCAACAACAGAAAAAAAATCAAATAAAATAGACAATCAATCAAACCTGTTATGAAAATTTCAAACTTTTTTCTAGCATTTCTCATATTATTTATACTCATGGTTATAACACTGATGCTGTTTCTTATTCTGTCAGTGAGGTTTTCTCATTTGCCTCTGACGGAGCCCACAGGACTTTCTATATCTGATTCTTGGATTTTACACCTCTAATAGCAACTACTTTATCAATGCACCTATGTTAGGAGCCTAATAACCCCTTGACTCTCCTTATATTCAATGGAAACAGTCTTCTCCAGAGAGCTATTGAATCCATTTAAAGCCAAAATCATCCTCTTGAGTAGCTAGTACAGTTTCTAACCTACTGTTATAAACTGTGTGAAATATCTACCCCTGCCTGCTTCATTTGTATTTTTTTTCTTATCTCCTATTGCCTAGTGCCTAAATATTCAGTAAGCATACACACACATACACACACACACATATATACAGCATTTAAAGCTACTGTTTTTAGAATCCTTGATTCTAAAATTCACATGGATTCTAAATTCACATGGAGGAAACCTTGCAGCACCATAAATCTCAATTTTATGCCTTTGCTTGTTTCTGCAACTTGCCAGTGTAGTGCAGGCTGGCAGGGTCTTAGCAGGAAAGATACTTGCAGTATTAAAAAGAACACTCTAATCAATGTGCTGTATTCCCATTGTGGCTTTTTCTATTGACTGTGAAGATTAAAACAAAGCAATTATTGTCTTCGCAAAGGCTACACAAAGTCATGATTGCTTATGATACAAGGGTTTAAAAAATCTTAGAACTCTTAATAGGTAAGTAATTTATGAATTATTGCCCTTAAAAGGTTATGTTTGGATAGTATTTGTGTGGTTTATTCTGATATAAATTCAACTGACTTCTGCATATCCAATTTTCACCAACTTTTCTGTTTTATGCTGGTCATTGAAATTTATAAATAGAACTTGGCATAGAATTGACATAGAAATGTCAAGTAGTAAAGCTTGTTTTCTGGCAGCTTGATTAACTTCAGTCTTAGTACAAAATTCCATTTTCAGGTGACAAATTTCCTTTTTTTTTTTAAAGTTTGATTCAACTGGGAAAAAAATCCTCTCATAAAGCAATGGTAATAACAGTGATTTAATCTATGATGTACTCATTTATTATCCTAGGTGAACTAGGATTAACTCCAGTTCTTCCACTGCTTGGCTTCTACTATTATAATAGATCAGATATCCCTCTTATGTTTTCTGAATTTTGCTACTGCTTTTATTACAGAACTAGCAATTTACTTTCATTATAAATGTATTTTTATGTCCTTTCTACAGATAAGTCTTCCTAGCTTTTAAGGAAATATGAATCATCTCATCATGTAATTTAATATGCCCAAGAAGCATTCAAAAACCCATGATTGCACTAAAGCAGCTTAGTTTTACTTAAAACACCCAATTTACTATATACTGTTATCTTTAAGCTATTTATTTAAAATATCTGAAGGCATCTCAAGGTTATACTAAGAGCAAACAGACAGACAGACACACAAAGCTATATCGTAATCTACCATGCTAAGGCCAAGAGCATCATATTATTGCCACAGCTATTGATCCTTATTTACCCTGTTGTTGATACGACTCCCAGATTAAGGCTTCTTCTCTAAAAGCATGAGATAATAGAGAGCTATATTAATGCAATAATAATAAACTGAAGCTTATAACAATTCATTCAAATACTCAAATTTATTTTCTGATGCATGGATTCAAAAGAAGGGGCAAATATGTCACCATAAAACTTATCTTCCTCATTTGTGTTTAACTCTAAAATCTGTGGAATCAGTATTTTACCAGTATTTTTTTTCCTGAGGATGTTCATACAAAGTTGTTTTGGTTTTCTCTTTAAGACTTAACTAGCAAAAGCACAGGACTATGATGTGTAGCTATCCAGTACATGAATGTTAAAAGGGGTGGACTAAGATTATGATTATCGGTTGCTATAACAATAGTTAACACAGAAAATTTTCCCCATATAATTTTCTTATTTTCTTGTCATATTTTTGACTGAATTCTGTTGCTCTACATAATAATCTGCAAAGATTTCATTAAGGTTTACTGAGATCTAGCTACTGCAAAATAGATCTGACTACCACAGTGAAAGCCTTGAATACCTCGAGTTACATTTGTTATTATATTTATGGAAATATTAGATGTCTCAGGATGCACAGAAAGCATGTTAAGTGATTGTGTGTATCAACACTCTTTCAAATGCCAACTTTCAGTCAATAACAAATGCCGAGGAAAAGCATTGATTCGTAAATCTTTCCTGATTCAATACCTCGTTTATAGATAGAGGGAGTAAACTCTTTTACAAGCTACCTGCAAAAGATGTGTGTGAGCTCAGCTATTCATTTAGAAAGATTTTTATTTATTCTGAAACAAAAATGATGTGATTGTTCACCTAAAATGGTTATTTTTAAGGTCAGCAAGTAATGTTTAAATTTTAGGATATGTTAGCAACGTTCGTATTTTAGGATACAACATATAAATAACTGAGTTTGAGCACTGCATAATTTCTATCTTTTGTGAAAGTTTATAGGTTTGTTGTCAGTCCCAGCTTGACTTGTATGCATAAAGCCAAAATGTAAACATTTTTACTGCTATTGAATTGCTAAAGTGTAAAAATTATATACATTTTTAGATTTTTTTCTTTAATCACAACAATATATTAAATATAGAAAAACATGTAAAATTTTCATGTGCATTTATTTCAGTTGACAGATTGGTTTAATTCTAACATATTTGAATGGATGGAGTTTAAAAAGCTCTTGCTTTTATGCTGTTCTATTTTTTCCCTTAGGACACTTTGTTGACTGTAAAGTCTAACACAGATTCTAGAGAAGCTACTCTTCTGTTGAAGAACTTTACTAATCCCGACACAAAAGAAACTTGAAATTAAAGGAATATTTAGGATGCCCCAAAGTTATCTTTGAATGCATTTTCATCAGAGATGAGAATTACTTTGGCATTAAATCATAACAGCTATTTATTTATTTATTTGTTTGTTTTCAGAGCCAGTGAAATCTGTTTCATAGATAGCATTATTCACAGGTTTCATACATAGATTTCTAATTCTCTTTTACTGAGGATAAAGAAGACAAACACATTTTGCTTGTTGCTCCTTCTGTAAAAAAAAAAAAAGCGCAAAGGCATAAGCTTTTGATTATTTCAGCCAGAAATCAGCCCCAGAGGGTGCTATCTGGATTAAGTCAGCATTAAAAAGGTAGATTAGTTTGTTTTTCATTGCTTCTTTATATATGACGCATTCTGTGAGGCATGGCAAATTGCAATAGAAGATGTTATAGATGGCATCCCGAATAATAGTAGTCAGTAGAATTATGAGCTTCTGATGAAAACATTGTGTCAGAAATGTCCTTTTTTGTACTATAAAAAATAAGGGATGTCAATAGATTCCTTTGAATAGGAAAGAAGCAATGAAAAAAATAAGTATAGAAAATTCCTGTTATTTATTATAAAGGTCAGTTGTTCATTTTTTTTCCACAAGTATTAACAAATGAAAATTTTATAATTGGAGACCAGAATCTTTTGTGAACAATGTAGAAAAGAAATCATTCTTGCTTTATTTGTTTTCCTATATTTGAAATTATTCCTTTGTCTTCCCAGGAGTGCCTGGACAGCCAGGTTGTCAATAGGATTCCTTCTAACCACCCTGTGTCTCTCTGGCATCTGCTCCAAGGGAAAAAAAAAAAAGATCATCCCACATGTTTCTTTATGTTTTACTATCTCTAAATAATCTTAGAATTAAAAATAGAAGTGAGGATTTAACAGTGAAAAACTTGGACTGAAAGAATAAAGAATACAATTATTTGTTCCTAACCACACAAATCAGCAATGGGATCTGCTATACAGTTTAAGAACAAATGTTCTTGAAAGCAACAAATATTCATAACTATTTAGAAAGATGTAGTCAAAATCTGACATGTCCTCAATTTATTTTTTTCTTTATTATTATGTTACTATGAATATCTGTTTTGTGTCAAAATAATATGGAGTAAAATGGCAGACAACAACACAAACATTTTACCAAATGTGGCAAACTGGATTAATTCAGTTAGTTAACATTGCTCCATTAGCTGAAACACATTCAGGAAGGAGAATCATTTCATAGTGGCTTCATAGGGAACAAAAAATCTCCCAGTTTCATAACAGGGAGTTCAGTCCTGCCAACATCAAAATAAGAGTCATGAAAATGAATTTTTAATGGTCACAAGTAAGATTTTCTTCTTTTCTTGTTTTCTGAATATTTCCTACTTTCTGCTAACACTTTTGAGTGTATCATTGTGGTGTAGCAATGAATGCATGCCACTGAAAGGCAAGGGCTTGTTGTCAAAAGTTCTTACTTTTGTAATTGATTTTCCAACATTAATCCCTTAAACATTACATGCATCTCTCTCAAGTGTCCTGAACTAAATTTCTGCAGAAATCAATACCCCACAAACCTAGACCTTCTGTACATCTTTGCTCACCTTTTAGTTCTCTCATTAAAAAATGAACAGTTTTCATTTAAGTACTGATTCTGGGGAACCTTGGGCACCTGCTGTTAAGTTAATGATACTTCTCCGCATCACATGGCAAGCAACCTGCATTTATGTTTAACTTTTCATAGAAGGATAGTAGAGCTGGTCAGAGTTTTTGTAGACACAGTCCAGAAAAGAAAAGAGAATGAAATAGAAAAGCTAGATTTTTACTTAAATTCATTCCTCTTTCTATGGAATTCAAAACTATTTACTCATTCAATCTATTAATTTTCACAAAATGAAATAAGCAGAAATATGCTCTGCAAGCATTGTTATGGTTTTTAAAAGTAATTCTGTGAAGAATGGAGCTCCAGGATCCAACCTCTACTGAAGAAAAATGAATTGCATCATGTCTTAGCATTTTCAATAAGAGAATAGCTAGCTTCTGTTGTAACGAGTACACAGATAATAAAACATATTTGTTTATTTTATTTCATCTTCACATGAGAAGTTCTACAGAGGGACTAACTTTACACTATGGGGAAATCTTGAGCATGGCTATTGCCGTGTGGACACTATGACCCAATAAGACCTATTATAAAAGCTGATAATTAAATGTTTCAATTTTAAAGGCAGGCATAAACTAGACCTATACTTGGAGAAGTATTGCCTGCTCACTGAAGATTCACTGAAGAGTCCAGCATCATTGAAAGTTCATATGATCACTGTAATTGAAGCTTTAGGAGCAAAAAAATACGCACTCCCTATTTTGAAATTTAAGGGAAAAGACTTTAGCAGAGCCTCCATGCAAAAATTTGAGTTGCAAACAATGTGCCTTAAAAAA
>JAUBNY010000135.1:1203639-1214782 GCA_032275445.1 Crypturellus soui | reverse complement strand
GCTCACTGAAGATTCACTGAAGAGTCCAGCATCATTGAAAGTTCATATGATCACTGTAATTGAAGCTTTAGGAGCAAGAAAATGATAAAGGAGATGATAGATAAAAAATACGCACTCCCTGTTTTGAAATTTAAGGGAAAAGACTTTAGCAGAGCCTCCATGCAAAAATTTGAGTTGCAAACAATGTGCCTTAAAAAACCCTGAGAACAGAGAAATCCACTCTAAAGCTAATAAAATGAGATTCTTTCAGTCGAATACAGACTAAATATTCATCTGAGGCATGCTGCCTCTACAGTTAATGAAGAGAAACTAGTACTTATTTTAAATGTCTATATTAGCTGATCTGACTCCTGCACTAAAAATATTATCAAGGCAGACTCAGAGAGACAGAAGCCAGATCTGACTCATTTGCTCCCAACTTCCCTCATAGAATGCTTATAATAAAAATCTGTTGTCTGAAAAAAAGCCTATCTATTCTAGAGCTTGAAAGCGACAGAAGTAGACCTAAGGAAAAAAGAAGTGTCTTTAGGAAGTAAACAGAGAGTGAAAAAGAACAAAAGAGGAGACCAAAGTAATCCCAAATCCCTAAAGGTCTAAACTTTTCTTATACCACTAATGAAGCCTAGGAAAAAAATATCAAAGCAAGGCTTTGGAATCTATATGGGAATTCCAGGACTCAAGAGGAAAGGAAACATTTTAAAGATTTTTTTTTAATAATGTAATATATAGAAACTGTTCACGTTTTTAGTAGTTGTCAAGTATGTAAGCTCAAAAGACAAAGCTAGCAAATCTGAGGAATATTTCCTTCTCAATAAAAACCAATATTACAGATATAGAAATGAATAAATTGAATTGACTCAGTTGTAGCTTGAGTATTCTGACAGTTTTTATTAAAATAGGTTCCGTATCACAGTGATTGGAATCAAAGTACCAAACTCACAGAAAAGGCCTTGAGTGGATTAATTAAATCATCATTGCAAATCTTAAGAGTTGTCTGTGTAGGGAATTTACTCAGGCAAAACAGACAAGGCTGTACCACACCTCCTGTCAGACACAAAGCATCAAAATCTAATGGGGCTTGCTTCCTGCCCGGAACATTTACAATAGAAGATATACTGTCCTGAATTACATTTATCAGAAAGAAGAGACTTGCATTATGAATATTGCATCTGCAAGGATATGGAATAGGTTAACCTTCATATTACTTCTCCTTCATTGCAATCACTGTCATTCAGACTAACACTGTGTCTTTTTCTTTTACTTATATAATCTTTGTCATATAACAGGAGTATCAGCATTTTATTGCCCTATATATTATGTGAATTATAACAGTGCACTTCTACATTGACCTTTACAATATTCTACTGTTTGACTGGCTGGCCATTTAGCTTACCTTCCTGTGTATAGTCTCACCACGCTAGTCATTGACCCTGCGCAGGTTCCGATAATGAGGATAGTAGAAGCAGATATTAAGTATTCATTTCAAATGTGCCAGTGAAAACCAAAATAGGAGGAATACTGAAGCATTTACTGGCTATGCCATTCAGTTTACTGTCCAGCCACCAACACAAATTATTCGCAAATACTTTGGCTCTTCTATAATGGATTCCTGAAATGTGTTTAACCATATTGTATATAATATTGTATGTAAACATGTATACTGACTGTGAGACTTAATTCACTTCTAGCTATCTAAAAAATGAACTAAGGTTCAGTTGTAAGAAAAATTAAAATATTACTTCTTTTCTTTGGCATAGTCAAAATGCGAACAAAATGGGCTATGGGTATTTGATTTCTTATCTACTCTCAAGCAGGAAGCATCTCACTCGGATTTGGGAAAATGATATCTCTTGGCTGAACTTTCTGAAACTATTTTTTACAGCATTTTTTAAATTCTTTTAAGTACGTGCCTAGCCCTTCTGCTGTTTGCTTATCAACCCTAATCATTTTGAATGAATTTGCATATGAACCTATTTTTTTCTTAGTGTTATTATACTTAGTGTTAAGAAGTATTATTTGAATCTGTGCAGTCTATTCATTTGTTTACTTCTATTGTAATGAAAGAATCTACTATTTCTATAATTCATTAAAAAGCCATGACCTTTTTTTTCTCTTAGCTCTACCATCATAAAATCATTAACTTACTTAGTTGTCTGTTCATGTATTGCTTTGTCTATTTTTGCTATTTTTCTGTGCTTTCTCAAACTATATTTATTCTAACATTATGCCTTTCTAATATTATGCTTATTTTAAAAAATCCTATTGTTTGAAAAGAACAAATTCTATGCAAGATCAGATTTCTGACTTTTCTCTTTGTAATTAATGTTATGCAAGAATTTATATTAAAGAATGTAAGGCTGTTGTAATGTCCATTGTTGCATTTGAAAATGGTTGTAGACCATAAGGTAATGCAATGCAATGTCTAAGATACATCAAGTTAAGGACTATTTTTTTTTCATCTGAGCTGAGAACAACCGTGAACTCTGGGTGTTTTGCAAAGTTGGTGAAACTTTAAATCTCACAGTAACACAAGCTAAGAAAGGGGAATATAAACTCTCTTCTTCTGAGTGAAGAAGAGACTGAACACAGATGTCTTATAGGTGTGAAGGTCAAAAAAGGCAGGGGTGAAGGAACAGTTAGCATCCATTAAATTACATAGCAAAGCTTGAGAGTGTTTTCTGAAGAAGTTTTGGAGAGCACTCGGAAAGAACCTAGAGGTGGTAAAAGAGAATGTGACGCAATCTTTCATTTGCCTATTTTGGATATAGTCCACAGATTGCAACTAGGGATGGTGATGGAACAAAGGACAGGAACATGATGTCCAGACATTAAACTTTTGTTGCATTTTTTAAAGCAACTGCGTCCTGAAAGATGACATATTCTTCAACATCACCATACAAGAGAGAAGAGAAGGTAGACCTGTGATTTCAAAGAAAAGAAATATCCAAGGAAAACAAAATAAAAATGAGTGCAGCCTTAAAAACACAGAACCTGTCAAAAGAAACTTTTGCTGAAGAAAGTCATGTTATTATAGTAAGCTAGAGTCTAGCTTCTTCCTATATTATAACATCAATTTAGAGTTATGAGAGAAGCAATACTTATGAAAGCACTTTGTACAGGAGTATGCTTATTGTACATTCAGAATTAATATGTTGGGAGTTAACGGAGATAGCTAATTCATCCTGTACAGTAACTTCCTAGCACTGACAAGATAAAGGAAGAACAAGTAACAGAGAGAGGAAGCATGAGTTCAGCTATCATTTTTTAAAGATCATTTAAAACAGCAAACTGTATAAACAGAAAGGGGAGAGAAAGAATAACAAAAAGACTTCAAATTTCAGAAATGTAATCATATATAGATGAGAGAACAAAGAAAGACACTTAAAGCTTGAATTTCTTTGACTTGTCCCAAGAGAATGTATAAGAATAAGAGATATATTGAGACATATATTTTTCCATCTTCTCATTCTAGCTAAAGAATGTTCTGAGAATTTTGGAAAATTTGTAAAAACCTTGTGTCATTTCCTCATTTTTTATAGCTGTAAATTATAGTTCATGGTGTTGGCATTTTGAAAAAGTATTTTTGTATAATGAAGCGTTGATTGAGAGAGTCAGGAAAAAGATCTACTACATCTGATTTCACTTTATTGGGATTTCACAGAATCACAGAATGGTTAAGGTTGGAAAGGACCCCTAGAGATCATCTAGTCCAACCCCCCCGCTCAAGCAGGGACACCTAGAGTACGTGGCACAGGATGACATCCAGGCGGGTTGGGAAGATATCCAAAGAAGGAGAAGACTCCACAACCTCTCTCGGCACCCTGTTCCGGGGCTCTGTAACTCTCACATTAAAGAAGTTCTTCCTCATGTGGCGATGGAACTTTCTGTGTTTCAACGCGCATCCATTACCCCTTGACCACCACAGAAAAGAGTTTGGTCTCTTCCTCCCTACATTCACTCCTCAGGTTGAACAGATCTCCTCTCAATCTTCCCTTCTCCAGGCTAAACAAAGCCAGCTCACTTAGTCTTTCCTCATACGACAAATGCTCCAGTCCCTTAATTATCTTTGTTGCTCTATGCTGGGCCCTCTATAGAAGCTCCACGTCCCTCTTGTCCTGGGGAGCCCAGAACTGCGCACAGTACTCCGGGTGTGGCCTCATCTGAGATGATTAGAAGGGGAGGATCCCTTCCTTCAACTTGCTGACAACACTCCTCCTGATACAGGCCAGGATCCCATTGGCCTTCTTGGCCACAAGGGCACATTGCTGACTTGGTTAACTTGGACTCCCAAATTCCTCTCTGCAGCGCTGCTTTCCATCAGGTCAACCCGTAATTTGTACTGGTGCCTGGAGTCAGCCATTCTAGCCAGTTTTGTATCATCTGCAAACTTGCTCAGGGTGCAATGTGAGCTGTCATCTAAGTTACTAATGAACAAGTTGAACAGCACTGGGTCCAGTACTGACCCCTGCAGGACACCACTGACCACTGGCCTCCAACCAAACTTGGCCCCCTTTATCACCACCCTCTGGGCTCTGCCATCCAGTCAGTCCTCAATCCACTTCACTGTCTACTCATCCAGTCCACACTTCCACAGTTTTCCTATCAGGATATTGTGGGAGACTGTGTCAAAAGCCTTGCTGAAGTCAAGGTAGATGACATGCACGAATCTCCCGTGGTCCATCTAGTCAGTCACCTCATCGTAGAAGGCCATCAGGTTTGTCAAACATGACTTTCACTTGGTAAATCCATGCTGACTACTCCTGATCATCTTCTTTTCACAGAGATGCTCTCTAGCGTGAGCCACTCCATCCCCTTTCCAGTGATGGAGGTGAGGCTGACCGGTCTGTAGTTTCCTAGGTCCTCCCTCTAGCCCATTTTGAAGACTGGAGTGACGCTGGCTTTTTTCCAGTCCTCAGGCACTTACCCTGCCCTCCATGACCTCTTTAAAGGTGATGGAGATTGGCTGAGCAATAACCTGTGCTAGTTCCCTCAGCACTCTTGGGTGCATCCCATCCAGACCCATAGGTTTATCGGTGTCCAATTTGCCTAAATAATCCTTAACCCAATCCTCCTTGACCAGCAGAAAATCCTCTTCTCTCCTGGTTCTCTCTCTTGTCTCCAGGCTCCGTAGTTCATGGGGACTAGCCTTAGCAGTAAAGACAGAAGCAAAGAAGGCATTTAGTAACTCTACCTTCTCTGCATCCTTCGCCACCAAGACCCCCTCCCCAATCAGCAGCAGACTAACATTTTCCCTAGTCTTCCTTCTGCTGATAATGTATTTACAGAAGCCCTTCCTGTTGTACCTGACATCTTTCACTAACTCTAATTCCAAACGAGCACCTTCCTCATTGCATCCCTGCATTCTCTGATAATGTTCTTATATTCTTCCCATGTGGCCTGGCTCTTCTTTCACATTAAGTACATTCTCTTTTTCTCCTTAAATTTACCCGACAGCCCATCCATGACAGGTCTTCTGCTGCCCTTGTTTGACTTCTTCTTTCTTATAGGAATTCACCATTCCTGAGCTTGGAGAAAGTGGTATTTGAATATTAGCCAACTCTGCTGGACCTCCTTTCCTTCTAGGACCCTTGTCCAAGAGATTCCTCCAAGCTGCTCCCTGAAGAGGTCAAAGTTGGCTTTCTTAAAGTGCAGGGTTGCAATCCCACTTCTTGTCCAGTTTCCTCCCCGCAGGATCGTGAATTCCAACATTTCATGGTCACTGCAACCAAGACTGCCCCCAACCTTCACATATCCCACTAGACCATGTCTGTTTGTTAGTATCAGGTCTAGCAGCACCCCTCCCCTTATTGCCTTATCAACCACCTGAATCAAGAGGTTATCTGTAATGTTTTGTAGGAACCTTCTGGACTGTCTGTTCTTATCTGTGTGATTATCCCAGCAGACATGAGACTGGTTGAAGTCCCCCATAAGGACCAGGGCCTAGGATCATGAGGTTTCTTGAAGCTGCCTGTAGAAGGCCTCATTCTTGATCAGGAGGCCTGTCATACACAACAGTGTCGCCCTTGTTAGCCTGCCCTTTAATACTCACCCACAGGATCTCGACCCATGCCTTGTACTCCACTACGCTGAGCTCCATTCATTCCAGTTGCTCTCTCATGTAAGGAGCAACTCCGCCGCCTCACCCTCCTGGCCTGTCCTTCCTGAAAAGCCATCCATGGCCACACTTCAGTCATGAGAGCTGTCCCACCATGTCTCAGTAATGGTAATGAGATCATTACCCTGCAGTCACACATGCATCTCCAGTTCCCCTTGTTTATTCCCCATGCTGTACACATTTACATAGAGGCATTTGAATTTGGCTCCCAATGTGCTTCTCATTCTAGCTGGGGAAGATGCACCTTAACTATGTGGGCCTTCAGAAGTCCTCTTATTTTAACATTTAGCCTCCTCATGCTTAGGGTGCTCTTCACAGGCTATGGAGTTAGGCTTCTGCGAGTGGCATGACAGGCCATCAACTACCCCATAATCTGCTTCCCTGATGATACCTCCATCTCACCTCAAATCTAAATTAAAGCCCTCTCAATGAGCCCTGCTAGATCATGTCCCTGGGTTCCCTTCCCACTCTGAGAAGGATGGATCCCATTAGATGCCATCATGATGGAGGAACACCTACATTCATGATATGGCAGAAAAGAAGAGAAGACAAAAGTAATTGTTGTAGACAAAATAGCATTCATACTTTTGTTATAATTCTATTAAGTTTTATATCACATGGTTTTTCTTTGTCTGAATATTGAATGAGATTTAAGCAAACAAAATGTGTTTGTTGCATAGCTAAGATTTTTCTGACCAAATTTTTCTGACAATACTGGAAGTCAAGTGTTCTAATTCTCAAAACCATTTCAGTTATAAGAGCATTCATTAGCTTCTTGAGATAACTAAATTCCCTATGGCATTAAAAGTGACAATAAAAGAAACTTTATTTTATAATTGCTATCATAACAGAGCAAGCACTTCTCCAGTTTTCCACCCTGAGCTTCCTGTAATCTTCTGCTCTTCTTCATTATTTGTCTTATATTCAGCTAAAAATTTGGGGCATTTTTTTTCATTTTCCCTGAAAATGATTATATTTGGTTACAGTCCTTTGACTCTCCAGGTGCAAGATCTGACTGGAATGTGCCATACTTCCTTTCCATCCTTGTATCTGAGGAAGGAAAAAGATATTAAACTATAAGATATAGAAGGGAGATGGACAAGGCTAGTGGTCAGGGTCAAGGTGCATCTGTTGGAGAGGGTGGGGTCATATAAGCTCGAAAGTCGTTTCCGAATCTGAGTGGTTAGGTATGGCCTAAAATAGTCTGGCTACAAAACTACCAAATATATTGACATGAGTAAGAAATTATATTGACATGAGTAAGAAATTATATTGACATGAGTAAGAAATTGAGAATTATGAAAGAAAAAATTGCAAGAGACCTTTTGTTTTTAAGCTTAGGTAACACCTAGTAACTGAGTGAAAGAGGAAGATGCACCTTGTATCACTCTGCAAAGACAATAAACCTTATGCTCTCATGTCAGCGCTCTAGTGCAAATGTAGCAGCAAGGTATTTACCTCTTGGAAACAAATAAGCTTCTTCCGGCTTCTATGGTTCTCTGTCATACAGTTTAGGAATTTAGATTCAGATCAGATGTTGAGATCAAAATATTATAACTGTATGGAGTGCATTGTCTTCTGATCTGAGTGGATGATTTAATAATCTTTCTGGCCTTAAATTCTATGATTCTTTTAAAAACATGGGTCCTGTTTGTTAGTTTAGTGTGCTGTTTCCAACAAACCATAAATTCTTTTGGAGGAAAAGCTACCCAAAACCAATTCTAACAAACTGAGGAAAAATGGGTTTCACTTCCAGAAGGAAAGTGATCTTTCTGTTGGCTCAGGGAAATTAGTTAATTTGGCTTCAGTAAATTACATTTTGGATAATACATTCATTTGCTGCAAACACAGTCAAAAAGATCACTTAAAAGAGCATTACATTTCATCTGTGTTGCGGTAACATATTATTTGTTGTCTTTATTTATATATTTTTCCTTAATTTACTTGTTCTTTGCATTACCTCATAGTACTTCATTAAAGAGGATGAAATGCAAAATTATATAATCCATATACTTCCACCAAAAATTTTCAGCACTAATGGAGAATTAGGACGGGTTAATGATATCACTTCCCTGCTCATTTCTTTAGTACCTATCATCATTTGATCTCAAAGTGCTTTGTAGGACTAGTTAATTCAGCCTGTGAGCGTGGTAGGTGATTATAAGGTTCACTTCACCTACTGCTGAAATACAGCAAGTCCTCAACAATGCACAGGAATGCTACATAACAGAGTGAAGTAGTAAGTCAAGAAGAATAGCATATCCAATTGAAATCCCAGGAAATGTAGGTAGGCAGAACACAATTACCAAAGCTGGAACGAAGTCATGACAGCAGGGATCACTCTAATGAAGTACACTATGGGATCTTTAGTTGCTTGATTTCAGTTCTATGTGAAGATACATAGAACTGAATATCAAGAGGCACTCTGCCAGCACAATACTCAGGCCTGGATCTGTGTCTACTACAGGAATTCGAAGTCAAGTGTAGGGAAAAGAGGCACAAGGATTTTGTAGTTGGTACCTCAGGCAGCTCAGGTTTTACTGCTTGCACTCCTGCATTCCTAACTGCACCTCTATTGCTCAGAGTCTTCTACAAATCAAGGCTTCACTGTGGCAGGAATTGCTCTAAACTATTAAGGATGGAATTCATTATATTTAATTTCAGCAATTTAAAATATAGTCACTTAGACTTAACTCTCTCTTTGTTCAGTGAAGTCATTCTCTTTCTCTGGTATTAACATGCATGCATTGCAAGAAATAGCTGATTTAAAAGATCAAAAAGAAATTTTGATTTTTCTTATATAACAACTGCTTCTTAGAATGCTAGTGGGTGGTACAATTGGAAAAAAGCAGCAAGATTTTGTAGTGATGCGAGGTGTAGAAGGTTATCTTGCTACAGAGAATGCCTCTCAAAATTTTTTGACATGAGAAGATGAATTGCTGAGATGTAAATGTTTAACAGAAATACTTTCTAAATTAATACAGCAAATTCTTACTATGAAAAGTAGGAAATTTAATTTTATTAGTTTTTACATGTTGCAATAAAATAAAAAAATTAATTTAATTTTTAATTAACTTTTAATTCTCATTTTTAGAAACTAAAAGAGAAAAAAAAACCCTGCCTAAATATTTTTACATGCAATGCAAGGAGCTAGGTCTAGAATTTATCTTCCTCAAAAATCTTAATAGTTTTTCTTTTTCCTTTGGAAATATAAAAAAAAAAGAATAAAAAAAAGAAAAGAAGAAGAAGGAAGAAGAAGAAGAAAAAAGAAGAAAGAAGAAGAAGAGGAAGGAGAAGAAGAAGGAGAAGAAGAAGAATGTGACATCTAACTGGACCAATCTCTATAAAATCCCAGACAAAAACAAAGGAATGCTATTCATTCATACTTCATTATTTAAGGGATTCATTATTTTGTATTCATTGCAGAATAATAAAAAGCGAAGAATGAAAATAGTTAGATTTTGAAAAATGAAATAAAATAGAAAATGGTTGGTTGCAACAAAAATCATTATAAACATTCCTAATCAAGAATGGAATAGCTTTGAAAATGTGCCCTTTCTTCCATTTTGGGGACTTCTTTTATTTGTTTTTTTTTTTTTTTTGACTGCAACTCAACAATTATCTGGTGCTGAAGGAGACAGCCAGAGTCAAGACTTCACTCAATGTGAATTAACATCAAGCTTGTTTATTCAGCCCAAATAGTGTGCTTACATATGCAATTCAAAGACAAACTTAGTTCATGATTGGTTGTTATGTCGCATCCTACGATCCGTGGACCTGGATCATTGGTCACCATCAGGAGTGTCCTCCTCAGGCTGACACCCATTCGGGCAGTAAGACCTGCCTCTCATGTCTGGGAGTGGCGGTTTATTCGGCTGCAGATTGGGCTTTCTTCCCCTCCCCTGATCTCCGGTGACTCTTCACTCAGTCCACAGCTTTGTAGCAGGGATTGTTCACAACAGCTTGTGACCTCTTTCCTCCAGGAACTCCTGCACAATTTGGGGTCATCATTTGGAGCATCTCCAAGAGCTTCCACTTCCGCTAAATAAACTAATGAGTTTTACAGTATGCTTAACCATAATTCATGTAATAGATTTGTGGCAGAAAAAAACTTTTGTCAGAGTTTTATTCAAAATGTTATTTTGTCAGTTAAAGTCCTACTATTAATCCTTTCTTTCCTCAATAGGTAAGGATTTTACATTTCAACACAGAATCATAGAATCCTTAAGGTTGGAAGAGACCTTTAGGGATCATCTAGTCCAACTTCCTTGCACACGCAAGGTTACCAACCTCTACTGGTGTCTGTAGTTATTCCACCCCAGGTGCAGGACCTTACACTTCCCCTTGTTGAATTTCATAAGGTTTCATTCTCACTGCGCAGTTGTCCAGTCTACCCAGTCATGACCCTCTGGATGGCCGCACAGCCCTCTGGGGTGTCAGCTACTCCTCCCAGTTCTGTATCATCAGCAAACTTGCTGAAGGAGCACTCTGTGTCTTCATCCAGGTCATTGATGAATTGACTGGACCGAGGACTGACCCCTGGGGGACACCGCCAACTATAGGCCTCCAACGAGATTCTGCGCTGCTGATCGCAATCCTCTGAGCTCTGCCATCCAGCCAGTTCACAATCATCTCACCATCCACTCATCTATCCCACACTTCCGGAGCTTGCCCAGGATGATGCTATGAGAGACTGTGTCAAAAGACTTGCTGAAATCCAGATAGATGACATTCACTGATCTCCCTTCATCTATCCAGCTGGTCATTCCATCATAGAGAACTATCAGGTTAGTCAAGCATGATTTCCTCTTGGTGAATCCATGCTTGCTACCCCTGAGCACCTTTTTGTCCTCCACATGTTTGGAGACAACAGCCAGGATGAGCTGTTCCATCGCTTTTCCAGGGATGGAGGTGAGGCTGACTGGCCTGTGCCGAGGACCACCATCGCGACACGGAAAGCACGACACTTCAATGTGAAGCAGATGCTATTCACTTTAATATCAGAAGGCGGTTATACTTATACCGAAG
>JAUBNY010000135.1:1185470-1195772 GCA_032275445.1 Crypturellus soui | reverse complement strand
TGCACCTGGGGAGGAATAACCCCAGGCACCAGGACAGATTAGGGGTTGACCTAATGGAAAGCAGCATCGCAGAGAGGGGTTTGGGAGTCCTGGTTGACAACAGGTTAACTATGAGTCAGCAATGTGCCCTCATGGCTAAGAAGGCCAATGAGATCCTGGCCTGCATCAGGAGGAGCGTTGCCAGCAGGTCAAGGGAGGGGATCCTGCCCCTCTCCTCCTCTTTGGTGAGGCGGAACCTGGAGTATTGTATGCAGTTCTGGGCTCCCCAGGACAAGAGGGATGTGAGTCTTCTAGAGAGGGTCCAGTGGAGAGCGACAAAGATGATTAAGGAACGGGAGCATCTATCTTATGAGGAAAGACTAAGCAAGCTGGGCCTGTTTAGGCTACAGAAAAGAAGACTGAGAGGAGATCTGATTGACATGTACAAGTACTTGAGGGGTGAATGTATGGAGGAGGGGGCAAACTCTTCTTCATGGTGACCAGTGACAGAACAAGGGGTAATGGGTGTAAGTTGAAATACAGGAAGTTCCATCTCCATGTGAGGAAGAACTTCTTTCCTGTGAGGGTGGCAGAGCCCTGGAACAGGCCTGGAACAGAGTCCTTCTCTGGAGATCTTCCAAACCTTTCTGGATGCCACTCTGTGCCACATGCTCGAGGTGTCGCTGTTTGAGCAGTGGGATTGGACTAGATGATCTTTACAGGTCATCTTCTAACCTCAAGCATTCTGTGATCCTGTGATACTTCTTCTCTGATGAGAGTAAAAAGAAAGAAGTACTGCTGATGCTGGCTATTGTGGTGGTTAGAGTTACAGTAGTATACAGGTCTATTAGCTACAATGAATTAAACGTGACTTTAATCACACACAAAGTTTTAAGATTTCCATAGATCCTCAGAAGCATTGCTTCTCAGTATATAATGTAACATATTCAATGCTTTTATATTATAGTTGTAGGGATGAAGAAGAAGAAAATCACATGAAAATTAAGTTACCATATTTTAAGATATATGTGAATTCTCTATTGATGAGAAAAAAGAACTAGTGTTTTTTAAAAATAATTTCAATACTAAGAAGAATTAATACATTTGCTTTGCTCATCACCTGCTTTTATTACTATTTTAACGTAATCTGACAAGATGATTAAATAATCAATGTGCTGTCACATCTAAAAGGGGAGACTGGGGCCGGAACATATGAGGTGGGGCCAGCTGTATTTTTAAGTCTGTCTTTTGATGTTAATCTGTCATAGCCTACAGTGCATGATGACGCAGTTCAAAGCACTTATATTGTTGTTCTGCTCAAGTGTTCCTTATGTCTTTATGTGTTTTTTTTTTTTCCACAGAGAAGATTTCTAGTAATTCCTGCTAATATGAACACAAATCCATTCAGTTACCAGGGTTATTAGAAACAGTATGCAAATCATGGTAGCTGTGTTGTGGCCTTTTCTCATCCTTATAGAACTCTCTAAGGCTAAGATTCATCTAATCTACCCCTAGATATTTAAAATATAGAGATCTAGTCTAAGTCAATTCTATAGACTTTTGTGGTACAAAATAGAGAGATGGAAAATGCCAAATACTTATTCATTTTACTCTAAGATTGGTATAAAGATAAATCAGATGAATGTCAAATGTGTCTCACTTGTGTTTTACCGCAGATAGAGACTATAATCAGGCAAGAGCTGATTTACTTAACTGCAGATGCCTACAGTCTAGAGGTCCACTTCAGAGGCTATGATTATGGTCACTGAGATTTAGTGATTTCTATTAGACATTTACATTAGAATGAGATGAGTCATGTCCCACAATTACTGTCTCTCTCCACTGCAGTACAAGTTAATCTAGATAACTAGCCCAGATATAAAACCTCACCTTTGAGGTTAATTTGGTCAAATGGATCACACTCCCAAACAGTTTTCTGATTAGAAAACTTTAACAGTGTTACAGGATATGGTAAGTTATGATAAGAAAGGATAATTTTTTCTATGTAAGTAGAAACACCTTTTTTTAGAAAAATTGTGATATGCTTAATGCTAACAAACAAGAAACACTGTATTTTCTCTATTGTCTCTAATACTAAAATGGTTACATTGACAGTATGTTAAAATACCTATATTGGGACAAAAGTTGATCATTGATTAATTCTGTTAAACACTTATTCAGTCAAGTAAAATGAAAATTGTTGAATGAATGAAACACTGATTTTTTTTACACTATGATATTAAGAAGAAAAGGAAAGGAAAAGTGATTGGCTAAGCAGAAATACAAAGAAATAGAAATAAGACATAAGTATCAAATGATTGCGGAAATAAAGGTGTAGGGAATATATCTAAGGGATGGAGGCCTTCCCATGGGAAGCAACTACAGAGAGCTGAGCTAAAGAAGATAGTGGATACTCCCTGATCTGAAGGAATGTGATCCTGGAAAGTCCCTGAACTGCAACTTTCGTTGGGCGAGATGGAGCTGTAATTAAGCTTGTCAGTGAGAAAGAAGGACTTGTGCACAGACTAACGGTGTGAATGCATGCCTGTTATCCACAACCAACCAGGTGTGGTAGAAGACGTGTGGACAGTAGCATGTAGCCAATCGTAGTGTATGCGTATGTGTGGCTAAAGAGTTTGCTTCTGCCTGTGTATATAAGCATGCTATTTGGGCTAAATAAACGGAGCTAGATATAACTCATATTGAGTTCTAGTCTGGTAATCCCGACCTGCCTTAAGCTTCACTTCGCTCGCTGCAACATAAAATTTAAAACACCTTTTCAAATATTTAATTGTAAAGTTGTGTTTTCTAGAATGATTAATTGCTGAAGTGAGAAAGAATATTCTTTGACCTCAACTCATTTAAGAGTTTAAAACTGGTTTAAGTTCTGATTCAGCTGATTTCATGTTGGCATGGCTCCATGGGTGGTGTCCACAGCAGTCCAACATGCCTTAAAGTACCCAAAATGGTTTGTAAGAACAGGAAAGGCTGCAGATCAGTCCATTCACAGAAGTCTCACAGCTTTGTTGTGGAAGGATACTGCAGCAAACAGATCTCAATTTACAATCATCAGGGGGTTCCCAACAGGAGTTTACAAAGTCATAGAAATTCCCAAATCCAAGGTGAACACTGATCTGGCTAGCCCTGAAATTTATGAGCAGAATGAAAGCAACTGTGGCTACATCAAAGCTGAAGGCTTTAAGAGGCATTCACAGCTTTTGGATCTAGCTGTGAATCCTGGGTAGAATGTACAAGGAGGGAAGATTTAGCTGCATTGGCTTCTCTTGTCTAATATAATCTCAGTTTAGATGACTAGTGAATCACGACTGTAAAATGTTATCATCTTTGCATTTGGCTTCAGAGTTTACAAGCCGCTTGGTAGATGAATTAGGACTCAGTAATCAGTCTAAGAGTAAGCATCTACACTATAGACCTGTCACAGTTGGAGAGATGAAATGAAACATATACTTTATGTCAAATAAAATTTTGATTGCTTTCTTGAATAAAGTCAGTTTGGAAAGTGTGATTCTGCTGGAAAACTACAAGTTTGAAAATAAAGCTGAATTTTATTTTGTTTTATTGCTCATTTTGCAGGAAATTAGGAAAATGCAAGATGATATTTTTTTTCAGATGAATAAGAATATTAATTTTGAAATATATCTGAATAGAAAAAAAAAAGTTTTTTAAACTGAATAAAGCATGTATTTTAATGAGATATGCCTTTTCATTTTTAAAGACAGATTAGTAAAATGAGAGGGAATTTTGAAATAAATTAGCCTGGAGAATAAAGTGCATGTCATAATAAAACACATTTTTCTTTTTTATCTTGTTTCTGCTCAGGGTTCTGAGTATTCTCCTATCTCAACAATTAATAAGAGCATGAAACATATTTGGACATTGCCTTTTGACCATTGCCCTCATTTCAGATCATCTTAAACGTACTATGTTGCAGTAGGTATCCCTATATAGTTTTGAAAGATTCAAAAAAACTTTTCAGCACTGTTTTAAATATTAAGAATTTAAGAATTAAGAATTTAACATACTGCTGGTTGGAACCAACAATACTGATGAATGAAGAAAGAAGTGCCAAAGCCTTTTAACAAATATCAAAAAATACCTATTGTCGGTCAAAGAACATTTATGTTGCTATGGTGAGTTTTCTGACCTTGACCCCTGTTGCCCATGAGTCTCAACAATGTACTACAGAGTTTTTTCCTTGCAGTAATATGTGGCCTTCATTGCTATGTTTTGTAACAGATGCCTCTTTTAGACATTATTACTTCCTTGCTGATTACCAGGGAATCAGAGTCTTGTAGACCTAGCGCTAGGACATCTGCATTTCTTACTTTTTTGCATTTAGGTGCAATACTGGCAGTCATCCCAATAACTCATGTGGGCTCATGGGAACACCTTATACTTAGAAACATAACAAAAACAACATGAGATACCATGCTTTAAGCATTAGTTCAATAGTTGCATAATTGCCACTCCAAATGCAATGGATTATCCATGTTATTAACCATGTCTCTTCATTCTGTCATAATAAAGCTTTAATTTTTCCCAGGAGAGCATTACAGATATCTTCCCTGTGACCCTTTCATCCTTTGGTTTCGGCAAAGGAGTCTGGAAAAGCTCCCCTTGGCTTCACAGAGCTCAGGTTATGACTAAGATGTTTAAAGAAGCCATTTTTTCATTAAAAGATTCTTTTCTGGGATGACACAATGAAAATAAAAATGTTATCTAAGTTAACACACTATGTAAGATGTGCCTCTGAAATTAGTGTGTCTCTGTATTCTTTAGGTACAGAGTAAAATTAAGGAAATTTCATATGTAACTATGACTTAATAGTGTAAATAGGCAAAAAATTCTATGAAAAGGTAGAGGTATAACAAAAATACTTGCTTATATCATCCAAAAAAGGCAAAATAAACATAATATACATTGCAGAAATTTATTTACCTTAGGAAATTAGAATATATGTAAATTGCTGAATTATTTCACATTATCATAACTCCAATAGGCCTGCTCAGAAAGCTCACATAGCTTTTATTCTTCCTCTTTTTCCAATCTATCAAAAGACTCTTTACTTCTAATTTAAATAAAATGGCATGAAGGAAAAAAAAATGGCCACATCATCCTAGGTACATCTATTTATAATGAAGGTCTTTGCTGGATTAATACTGTCTGTAGCCATCTGTCTAACCAGTCAACTGTCTGATTGCCTACCCTGTGTGAGTGTGTAGTGCAAGCATTCTACAATTTATATCTTCTGCTTTTGCCAGGCTTAGTAAATAGCCCATAGCAGATGCTACAGAAATCAGCATCTGCTTAGTTTCCAAAATGTCTCTTACTTCTCTTTCTCAGCCAAAACAATGTGGGACAAGTGAGTAGCTTTGCTCTTGTACACATGTACATGCTTACTGACATAAAATCCTAGCAAAAGCAGAGCTGAGGTCTCTATTTATTGCATTTGCTGCCAGACAGCCTTACCCCTCTCTAGTCTTTGTGATATGATTTAAATACTGTTAGTAGGCTTATTAAAAAAGAACAGAGATATGGGAGCTGAACAGCATTTCAACCTATAACTAGGAATCTGTCTGAATTATGAAATGTGCCGGCTATTAAAAGGGATTGTTAAAACACTGAATGCATAAGTGGATCCCTATCAGTTTGAATATTGCAAAAAATCAGTTCCAACTTGAAAACTGAGCTTGTTAATTTTTACAAATTACTTTCCCACACATTCAGTGAAATCTGTGCTCCATTCCTATTTCTGAGCTGGACAGTTAGTGAAATAATACACAAATAATTTAATAGAATATTTATAAGATGAATCTTTTAAAGAAAAGCTGACCTGTGTATCTGGAAGGAGAATGTTTCGTATAGCATATGGTACCTCTATTTTGACATCTACTGTCTGTGGCTCCAGTAGCAAGCAAGGAAGGAAGTAAGACCTCACTAAGGCATGACAGGAGGAGATTATGTCTCGTTTTTGGTGGATTTTATTAAAGATTTTTTGAAAAAAAAAATATTGTGCGGTTCTGATAGTCAAAATAGCAGGAGGATATATTGGGAGGAGGACGTTTTGTCACTAGCTCTGCTCTAAGTAGTGCTATGATACTATGCAGAGGGACAGTAGTGAACAAAAAAAAAAAGAAAAAGAAAAAAGAAAAGAAAAGCTCATAGGTAACTTAAAAGCAAGCAAACTCTCCTGCTTAAGTGTTCCTGGATGGATAGTCCCTAAATCTGGAACTGCTAAATCAAAACAAGCACTACCTCTTCCCTTTTGTCCCTCTTCCTGCAGTAGTGTTAAAAAGTAGAAATTTTTGAAAGTATTTAAAAAAGCAAACCCCTGAAATTTCAAGCTAAATTATCATTTAGGGTTGATAGATTCATAACGAAGCCGAGGAAATGTGTTACTATTTCCTGAGCTGTGCATGTATATTCTTTTTATTTCTGGAGGTTTTAACATTACACAACAGTCATTTGTTAGTGCCCATGATAAAACTACATCCTGGTTACCCTGGAATAACTCACTGGAAATGCTTTCAGATTTTAGAAGAACAGATTTTGTGAATTGTGTTAGGCTCTGCCCTCAACCAACACGCCACAGTTACCTCTCATCGATGGTACTTTACCTTCAAATGAACCCTAAGAAACCAGGCATATGAAGGCAGTAGAAACTTAAGGCATCAATTATCCAACACTACAAAGTGCTTAAATGCAACTTTAATACCTAGATAAATCATTTGAAACTGAAATTTAAAGCACAATGTGCCCAATTTAAGCAAAATGTAGTATAGATTGGGAGGCAAAGACACTGCAGATGATATTGAATGACCAGAGATTTAGATTAGCAATAAAAGACATAACAAATAAAGGACATTGCATTTCTGTGGATGGAAAAGCCTTTACAAAGACAAATATTCTAGAAGGTCTGAGGAGATCTAAAAGGCCTATAAATGGCCAGATATATCACTATATATTATGGGATTCTAACAGAACAGAGTAATTGAAGAAGCTGGATTATTCCCCTCCTCGTTAGCTATTGTAGGTACTCAATAGATATCAAGGTATATGTGAAAAATCCTATTTCCAAGAGCAGAACAAGAGTGGGGCTGCTCTAAAAGTTCTTCTACAGCCTCAGGGAAGCAGCACTCTTTGTATCCCTTGCTCTTCTCCCTCATCATTATGCTAGAGAGAGCCACAAGTATTTTCTAATTTAGCACTTCCCCTTTCCTATGTGCTATATGACTATGCTGTGCAGCGTGAACTTCCAGTTCTTCAAACAGAGGGAAGATATGCCTGTACTCAAACAGCTCTGCTAACCCTTTCAGTTATGATTTGCACATTATTCCTTTGCCTTCTTGCTATCTGTTATTTGCAAGCAAAGGATTATTTTTGTAAACATTAAATAATACACCATAAATGCATAGGACAATGCACAAAAGAATATGTATCTTCTGTCCAGATAGGTCTCTGTACTTCACTATTTTATAATTACCCTCATTTCTTTTTCTGAACAAAACCTTGTTTTGTTCCAGTTAAAAAATCTTTGCATCACTGAGCTGCTGATCTATGGTGTTTTTTTCAAAATAAATTGGGTCCTAACACCATCTAAAAATGGCTTTGGGGAAAACATTTCTGAAGACTTCTGAATAAACCTAGTTTCCTAGGTCTAACTTCAGATAACAAAAAGCCTACTTATTATCCAGATCTGGACATTTTTACCATGTACTCTTCTTTCTAGCACATCAAGGTCTTGGTTAAACCTCTCTGGAGTCTTCACCCATGTAAAGACACGTTTTGAGGTACAATAAATAGGATGATTTGCCCAAGACCACATAGAATGACATAGGATGATTTGACTGTAATCAAATCTATGTTTCTAAAGCTTGTTTTTTATCATCTCTAGTGCTCTATTTTCTCATATCACCTTTTTATTATAAATCAAAAAAGATTTAGAAATGACTCACTTCTTAGAAGTAAGAACTACTAGAATGTAATTTGGACCTGACGAACAATTTCTGACATAAACTCTATATAATGATAGAAACGTTTGCTCCCAGTATCTACAAAATAACTGTCGTCTTGTATAAAATTCTGTTTGAATAGACCTTTTTTCCAGTATATTTGAAAGGTCACTGAATAGAGTGCTGTTTACTACAAAAAGGATAGGTTGCACCTATCCCTTTTGCATCTCAAAGGTGCAGCAATGTTATACCCTGCCAAGTACACAGAATTTCTTACAGGGTGTTCCAGCTGATTATAGGCGCTATGATAAACAATGGGAAAGATATCATGCCTGAGACAGCTGTGTCCCAAACAGTTCAGGAAACAAACACAAAACAACTCTCCCTTCACCAAAGCTGTATTTATAAAAAAGGGAATTGGAAAGGAACAATACCATCTACATACATTAACATGATGATTAATTCATGAATAGATAATAATCCCTATTTTTAAATTTATTAGATTATTATGTTAGATTATCGTTACAGATTTATTTATCAAAAAAGTCCCTGTGACTAGCGAGGCTAGTTTATTATGCATTTGTGTCTCTTGGATGACTGAGTTTTTAATAGAACTATGTTAGCATTTTCTGTTAGTTCTGCATATGCTCTCAGTTTCTTTCTGCACAGAATTTTTTTCAGACATGTAGGCTGCTGTGTTCAGCTGTAGTACCAGCAAGATCACAAATGACTTGAGGTTCTCCCCTTTATCTAAACACCTGTTGTAGAACTTGTAGACACATAAATATCTGAAAGACATCAATTGCTCTGTCTCTTTAGATGGAAATCAATCAATGGATACAGAACACATGGGTGGAAATGAGATATTGGCATTCAGAGGGAATAAGTAATTTCATTAGCCTTTCTCCATTAGAAACTTGGGTAAAATTATTGTTTCTGTTGTGCTTTCTTTAAAATTTAACTAAATGTGATCACACAATGAGAATCAACTCATGTGAATGGTATTTTCATCTAAGCAAGTTTACTTTCATGAAATTTGTGGAAATGTTATAATCATTGAAACATCTACTTCTTGCCAAAATCATATTATAGAGATTTAAATTAGAATAGTAATTTATAATGCAGAGAAATTGAAAATTAGAATCATGCAACATAGCAAAATTATCTACAGCCAAAGTTTCTTTGTCTGAGCAAGTTTTCAAAAACAATTAACTACACATATGCATATTCATACAAGCACAAATGCACATAAACATACTCATAAACAAAATTATCTCATGAGCTTGGTTTCTGAAAGTGAGTAGGCTGAGAATGCACGTATATAAATATTTCTTTCATAATTATATATACAATTAAACTTTTTATTAATCTGCTATTGGTTAAATAATGTTAAACTGGAAAGAAGAAAACTTAGTTTAAATACAACATTTTAAGGTAATCTAAAAGTAAATTTCTTTTTTTATTCCATAATAGATATTTGTTAAAACCATCATTTACTTCCAACAGTGAAAAACAATGCGGACATGAAAAAAGAAGTTGAGGTAGATTACTGGAACAGAAAATTAAGGTCACTTTTCTCTCTGTGTAAACAAGTCTCTAAAACACTTGCATCTCACATACATATAGTGATTTTTTTTCTCTCTCTCTTTAAGGGAGACTTATTTTATTAATACAACTCCTCTGAAGCTTCTACAGCTCTGATTTATGTGAAGTTAAGCAGGAAGTAATCTTTATAATGGCATTAGTTTTGATATGTACTCATCTGCATGGCAAGCTTTAATAATTCCTCAGTATTACAAGATACTTGTTTACAGCAAGTGTTGTTTCCAAAAATCAAGTAAATAACATTTTTTTTTTCAAAGTAGGCCACACAAAAATAGAACTAACCTATGAAATACAACAACAGAAAAGGTATGATTGCTGGTAGGAAGTTCCAAAAAGGCAAAAATGCCAACATTTACAGCTGAATCCAAATTCAACAGATGGTAAACTGAATAAGATACAGCTGGAACTACAGGACAATGTTGGGGAAAAGAACATGAAAGAGTGTGGAAGTAGAAATACAAAAGAGAAATATTAACAAGGTATCTTGGAACAATAGTGGAACAATGTAACGCTAAGTCATATTAATAAGCTTTCCAGATGAAGAAGATAAAAAGACCCTGATGAAATAATTTTGTCTCCAACTTATGACAGGACTTTTTGACTTTTTACTACAGTGTGTTCTTTCATATTAGTTGGATTAGTTCTGGTGTAAATTATCTCAAAATTATTTTTTTTGTGAATATTATAAATATTTATTTCACATTTATTCATGCATATAAACTGCAGGGTACCAAAACATAAAATC
>JAUBNY010000135.1:1163608-1176842 GCA_032275445.1 Crypturellus soui | reverse complement strand
TTTGATAATCCCAAGATTATCAAATCAAGATTAAGTTTATTAATGAAGATTTTTAATTAAGAATATCAACAAAAAAGGAACTAAAAGAGCTAAAGCATAATTCTATGATAAAGTAGAAGTATAGTACACACTTGAAGATAAAAATTTTTATTAGGCAAAATCTTTTAGTCAGTGCTAAGACCTGTGATACCTACAGGTACCTACAGGTTTTCAGTATGATAATTCCCATCTCAGAATTTTTCAGTATTTTCTATATATCTGAAATGCTGCATATGACTATATGTGATTATACAGCTCAGTGGAGCAATATCAACTTGACACTCAACATGTTTTATCAATTTCTGATATAGATGTAAACAGAACTTAGTTTTAAAGAATCCCTTCCATGGATTCCATAAACTTTTTATAGATTTCTCTTTTCTTCTAATCTTAATCGATTTTCTTTGATTCTTTCCACAGCTGTAGTTGTTCTGATTAAATCTCCAGCCTTTTCAAAGTAATCATGATGATCTCATTAAGATGCTGTAGTTAATCTCTACCTGCAGTAGTTGTTTTCTTCTGTGAGGTACTTAATATAAGCAAGCTTTAATCATTTGTATAGTCCTGTGCATCCTGATCTCTACCTCCTCCAGTTTAATCTTCCTCTGAAACTACTTTTCCTCTTGATTGAGGATATCACAGTAATGAAATAATTTGTGTTTACTGTTCCCTACTCTTCCAAGACCAGCATTGTACTCTAACAGCAAAATTGCCTCTCTGCTAGGATAGCAGAATCCCATGGCGTTGTGAATGAAGCTTTGGTAAAAATTAAAATATATCAAGGATTTGGAGTTTAAGTGTATTCTAAGTGAACATTTACATTCAGCAGACTTCTAAATTTCTTAAATCTGAAATTGGCTTTTAGTCACAGCAGTGAGCTTAGGGGAAAAAAAAAGCTATTTGTTTTTAAAATGGAAATTAATATATTTTAAGAACTTTCTTATGTGGTATTTGTACAGCGCAAGAATAATTCTGACAACCGAGCAAATTTATGCTTTTATTTCCCTCCCCGCCGCAAAAATAATAAAAAAATCAAGTCTGTATCATTGCCTAATTTACAAGACAGCATGTTACCTCAGCAACCAAACAAATGTTTATGCAACGTGATCTGGTAGGTGGTCCAGACTAGCACCAGTGTTATGTGTGAGTAGCTCCTATGTTGTCTTTTGGCCTGCTGTTCCTGGAATCCTCAGGATAATTGCAGACACATCACTCCTAGTATCACTTCCAACAGGTAACACTAGTGAGGCTGTCCTAGGTCTAGGTTTCACAGTCTTCTAACAGTTTTCCATGTCTGCCCCAGCAGGTTTTGACTCCTCAAGATCTTCTTCCCCTTCCAAATTCATATGCCACATGTTGGAACACAAAGCCATGCCTTAAAACTGCCATGTTGGAAGTTTTTAGCCAAATATAACTGTGGCCTGAATCGGTTGCACAATCTAATGAATGTATCTTAAGATCACTTAAGATAATAAATGCGTAAGTTCCTGGGAATCCCAGGAGCAGATGCTCTGTTTCATAAATGTAACCAATCTGCTTTAAAGTGGCTGTGAGGTATTCTATACATTTTAGCCTGACAACCAGGGGTCTTTGCTTGGAAGAGAGAATTTAGCAGAATGTATCCAGACTCATTTACTCTCCTGTGAGAATTTTTTCTACACCATTTGCTGATATAATAGAAAAATGATTGCATGTTAGAGATATAATGCTTTCACAAAAAAAATCTTAAAAACAAGGTTACTTAGGCAAGAAAACTGTTAACTCAAACAAAGCTGATGATACATTTAAAATGATCAGAAGAATTTAAAGATTATCCTGAAATCTCTTCTGATAGCAGTAGACTCATATTCAAAGAAAAAAGAATTTTCAAAATTTCAATGGATCGGATGTTTCTGTGTGTCATGTTATTACATGTATGATGATGGTATCCATGTGATAAACTAAGAAAAAAATACTATGAAAAGAGGAATAACTTCTGTCATTGATTACCTCACTTTTTTTTCATTGTTATAAAAAAAATAAGATTTTCAGCTCTAAACTGCAACTCTAAAATGCTCATGCATTACTTCACGAGCTATTTGACAGCAGTAATCATATGCAATATGAATGTAATGTCATCAAATGCTGGTGTTAGAATTCTCAATTGGTTAGCTTGCTTATAACATTAATTAAATTGCTGCAAATTTCAAAAGCTACAGAACTAGAAAATCATTTTGCTTGTTTTCATGTTCAGAAAAAAATATATATATATATAACGAAAGTAGAAGAAAATTCAGCTCCAGGTTATGTATGACAAATATAAATGTCTAAATGCAAACAGCTACAGGTAAGATATTACTAAGCTTAAATGAGTGGAATGGAAAATATGAGACCTTCTTGATAACCAGTTAGACTTTGGAGAGTTAGTGTAGAACATTTAAAGCAGCACTATATTTCTATATTCAGTCAAATGAACAATACTTTATGATGTTTTAAATAGTACTAAACATTTACCTATTTGTGGGCACCTGAGTCAAGTCACAGTGAATTTGAAGGGGTCCATCATTGGTGTTTTCCACATTGAAGCCATGCATTTTGGAGATAGGGAATCAGCTTTATCCTGGTAAAAAGTAAGTTGATGTGAATCTTTCTTTTGAAGTGTAGTATAAAGCAGCTTTCACTGTGAGCAATAGGAGTAGAATCCAGGTGGTAAGAAGAGCTTTTTAATGGCAATATATTTTTTTTTTCCCCAAAACAGAATACTAAAAATAATTAAAATTCATTATATACTCTTTTTTGTTTTTTTGCAGTACTGCAGTGTATGGTAATGTTGTATAGTGTAAAGAGTTTACCAAACAGTTTGGAATAGTTAGTAAGAGTAACAGATGGTTTCCATTTGTCAGTTAACAGCGGTAGTATTCTCACTGTAAACTTAGAATGTACTGCTCCATGATGCATATTCATGTGAAGCCATGGACCTGTGATCACATGTCTGCTAAAAAGTGTTTAACCAATTTGGAAGTGATTTGAAGATGCAAACAGACGGGCGGAGGTATCCCTCAGCTCCAAATGGCACAGCATCACACACTGCTTTCTGTGTGGCATGGACCAGATGGTCTTCAGATTGAGGGAGCACAAGTCTCACTGGCCTTCTCATGTGAAGCGCCATGCAGGGGCAGGAGCTACTGATTTCTTTATTTTATGGTTTTCACAGAATATGTTTTACACAGACACATTCTGCATCACTGAGATTCGTGGTCTGTTTCTGCAGTCTTTCCTCTAAAAGAAACGTTTTAAACATTAACATGATTTCCGTCTGCATAAAATTACTTGCAGTATTCTTTTTTTGCTTCTTCTTAAATAGCTGTGATTCAGAAAGGAAGCTATCTGAAATTCAGAGAGTATGTCTTAAATTTAATCTAGATCTACAAAGATGAGGTTTAAATATAATAATGAAAAAATGAAACATGGGCAAGCACTAATTTAACACATGCTATCAAACTACAAAGTTGATTCTTTAATCTCTTCTGCTTGAGCCAAAAGAAAAAAAAATAACTTTATGATATATGTCATTATCATTTTAATTATGTTAGTGTCAGCCATCAATTGATGTTAATAAACACTTGCATTTATGTAGCTCATTTACGGAAATGTATTGATTCACTATGTTATACATCTAAATCTAACAGATTTAGGTTAGGTACATTTAGGTGTGCAAATCTGGGCATCTACACAGATTCAGTACTATCCAAATAGTTGTCCAGTGCTATTTGAGATAACCAAGACATACACATAGACTTGCCAAATATGACAGAGAGCTTATGCCTTGCTGCAGTCAAAGTGTGGAGATATTCTTCCACATATGATATTTTCAAGTCAGGTACACAGTCCCAAGGTATGCATAACAAAAGATGAGTAGTGTTTTATCTCTCAAAAACATGCATTGTAGTCCATCATTTTCCTTCTATACATGTATTTCATGTATTTTTAGTTTGGAAAGCTAAGGTATCCTAGACAATGAGTATATTTTTGCCAAAATAGCCTTTTGCACACTGCTCCCCGCTAACTTTTACATAAAGAAATTGAAATATTTACAATTTCTCTTTAAATTATCTACTGCTAAGGATGGTTAAAGATTCTTGCATAGACTCTGTAGATTACCATCAGGTATATTCACATTCTTAGACTAATTTTCCTAAGTCGTGTAGAAATTATGAATTCAAGATTTTCATTTATGGTCCTGTCCCATATATTACTTTACAACTATTTAAAAGATAATTAATTTTTTAAATAAATCTATCTTTGTCCTAGAAAGAACTTTGAAGGAGACGTATTTGCCAGATGATTCTACTAAAAAAGTTTGAGTAACTTCCTATGAAGTCACTTCATCTGACCGGATTGAGAACTATGGAAAACTATGTAAGTTTTAAACCTCATAGATCTGTATACGAAGTAATGTCGAGTGGTTGATATAACATGGGAAAAAAAAAAAAGAGAGAGAATTCATTGGCCCTTAAACACTGGTTTAAACACTGTTTCAGTTTGACTGTTTGTCATTCCAATATCTAGTATTTTTAATAAATTTCATCCCTCTATGTATCTATGACTCCTGCTCTTCGAGGATTTTTGTCTGAGCTAAAAATTGTTGTTATATACATAGAGGCAGTACTGCACAAATGTCATTATTGTTTTATATCATATTGTCTTATATCCATCTGAAGGTCTAAAGCCTGAAAAGGGCAGATTGTGAAGATAAAACAAGCCTGATATTTGGAACCTAAGAATATCCCTTTGCATAAGGGACAAGACCCGCTTGTTTTTTTGGCTAAACCTTTTCCTGATATATATATTTTTTTGCTCATTATCTCATCCTTTGTACTATATTTGTTAGTGTCAGAAATCAGTGTTAATATTTTGAGAAAAAAAATGAAAAGTTTTTTTTTCTAATAGTTGTCAGGTCATATTCTTGAGACCTTATTGGAACCGTTAGTATACCCTTCATATTAATGAATGGAGCTGACACATGCAAGTATGTAAGCTACAAAATTCTTTCATCTGAGACAGTGCTTGCAGTGAGTATTGATAATTAACAGACCAAGCAGATCTCTTGCACAGATGGATATTTATATGCATGGTGTTCTCATTGAATAATTTATAATAGCTCATTTTGTTAAAATAAAAATATTAATGGTACATTCATACATAGAAAAAAAAAGACAGAAATCTATTTTATAAATTATGGACACCCAAATCATTTGCTCAGCTCTAATTACAGTTACAAGGCAAGATTTAATAAAATGCAGAAGTTCCAAAAGCAAGACCGAGGCAGAGCTGAGGTGTTCAAAACTAACTTCCAAATTTTGTGTACGTATGCTCAGGAGTTACCTAGACCTATAGGGACATACATTCACAAAGGTTGTGTTTAATACCAGAATTCTGCAGATACATAGAGCTCCAGTTATGTCGAGATCTTTGCATATCAGTGCCTACTTTATTCCAAAAGCCCAAAAATGTCAGAACTACACCGCCCTCTAAAAAGTATCCTTGGTTGCATTTAGATATGAAAGTTACTGTTTTCTTATATAGCAGCCAAAGGGGTTACTAGATGGGCTATTAAGTTGCAAATCAAACTTCAGAGCTCCTTAGACTGAAGAGTTTATGCACATCATTACCCTAAGAGATATTAATCACAAGAAGAACATGAACATTATTAATCTTTCTTGAACACTATATGATTAAAGATTCACTGAAATAGCAAAATATACAAAACATAACTTACTGGTTAGACCCATCAGCAGGAAAAGAGAATCCAGAGTTTTGGACTTTGGTCCTAATGTTTTTTGATCCTTATTGTTTTACTTAATGATACTTTAATATAAAATGAAAAAAATATATATGTGGGAAAAGATAAGAAAAAGTGTGCCTGCTGCCTCCCAGACAAATAACATGAACACAGGTCTGCTCAGTTTTACAACCTCTTCTTATTTTCTTCACTAGAAAAAAGGAGAGCCTGCAAATTGGCAGGTCAAGATCAAACAGAAAATTCAAAACAGAATTTGAACACCCCGAAAAGCATGATAAAAACAATAAATGTAAAATGTATATATAACATATATGTAAATATGTAAATTTTTCCAGCAATAATTATCTATTATGTATTTCCTAATTAAATATATAAATACAATTTCATGGTTCATACTCTTTTTAATTTTCCAATTGTTTTTGTATGTTAATTTTTAGTGTATTTGAAAGTTGCCCATGAACTAATGTCAATCCTCCTTGTTGACTCTAACCATTTCACTCACTTTTTATTCTTGCTATTTCATTTCCATATTTAAAACTTAAGATAATAGAAACTCCAAAAGCCTCACATTTTAGATTCACTTTACTTCTGTGCATTTTAGCTAAAATGTTTAGAGAGAAGTTTATATGTTTCTATTCTAGAACTTTTACTATAAAACCTGCATTTTACCTACAGAAAACAAAGGAAGAATAAATCTCTTACATCAGAATAAATCTCTTCCATCAGGCAGCCTGATGCAGAGTGTCAGACTCTAAAGGAAAAGCGGACCAGGACAACTCCATGCCTTATCCTTATCTAGCCCATCTAGAGATGACAATATCTATATCAGTATTCCCATATAATCTTGGTCGTTCTCCAGGTTGTTTTAATGTTGTGCTTCCTGTATAAGGTTGATTGGTTTGCCCATAGAAGGTTCCTCTTTTCTTTCCATTTTTGGTCCATTCTGTATGCTATCCATCAATACTTTGTTTTAAATAGCCTGGTCATTTGTGAACCCTTCATCAGGAGATATTTTAATTCAGGCACAGATTAATACTCCTGTGTTTTAAATGCTAAGTGTATCTTAAGTGAAAATGTATGCAATGTAAAATATTATCAAGATTATGATAGTCTTTTACCATATATATATTATTCTTTCAGTCTGCAGATTTTTCAGAGTCCCTGGAAGTTCAAGCTACACTGCAAAATTGAAAGCACATACATTCAAACGTGCAGCCCATGTCCATGCATACCCACAGAGGAACAGTCTCAGAGCAGCAGTCCTGGCCAACAGGGGATGTCCCAGACAACCGGAGACTTGTCAACACGATGACCATGTACAAGAAGGGTCGGATGGAGTAGCCAGGGAACTACAGGCCTGCCAGTCTGACCTCAGTATCAGGGAAAGTTATGGAGCAGACCATCTTCAGAAGATCACCCAGCACATGTGCGACAACCAGGGAATCAGGCCCAGCCAACAGGGGCTCCTGAAAGGCAGGTCCTGCCTAACCAAGCTGATCTCCTTCTATGACCAGGTGACTTGTCTAGTGCATGAGGGAAAGGCTGTGGACGTGGTCTAATTAGACTTTAGTAAGGTCTTTGATGCAGTCTCTCCCTGACTTCTCCTGGAGAAGCTGGCAGCTTATGGCTTAGACAGGTGTGCTCCTCGCTTGGTGAAGAACTGCCAGACTGACCACGCACAGAGAGTGGTGGTGAAAGGAGTTGAATCCAGTTGGTGATTGGTCATGAGTAGTATTCCCTAGTGGTCAGTGTTGAGGCCAATTCTCTTCAATATCTTTATCAAGGGTGGACTGAGTGTACCCTCAGCAAATTTGCAGATAACACCAAGCTGGGAGGAAGAGTTTGTCTGCTTGAGGCTAGAAGGCTCTGCCGAGGAATCTGGACAAGCTGCGCTTTGGTCACACTGCCCCAGGCAGTACTACAGGTTTGGGGCATAGTGGCTGGAGAGCCGCATGACAGAAAAGGATCTGGATGTGTTGTTTGACAGCCAGCTGAACATGAGCCAGCAGTGTCCCTGGGTGGCCAAGAAAACCAATGACCTCCTGGCTTGTACCAGGAATACTGTAGCCAGCAGAAGTGATTCCTCTGTACTCAGTGCTGATATGGCCGCACCTTATATACACTCCGTCACACCTCTTTGCTGCTGTAAGGAGGGCAGATTGGGCTGCCCAGGGAACTGTGGAGGAGCAGAGTCCGTGTGTACCAGCCATCCTGAAAGTGGCAACTGTGTATCACCCCAAGCAAGCTGCTGTAATGCCAAAACTTCTGTTAGGGCGTAGTTTTTCTCTCAGTTCCCGCTTTCAAGCCATTCTTCCATAATGGTTTTACAATCGGACTTGTTCTTAAAGTCTTTTCCAACATAATGATTCTATGTTTCTATGATTCTGTTCTATAGTAAGTGCTCTCCAACTGCTGGTAACATCTTAACACCTATCTATTTTTGCAATATCAATGGTAATTACTAAATTACTTTAAATTAATTTGTTCTACATCAGCATTTTGTCCATTAACATATGATATTGAAAATGCAGCTGATCAAGAAAAATATATATACAAAATAAATAACAATTTTACATACAATTTAATTACTGATACCTTTCATTATTATAAATAATACATGTAAAATCAGAGTTGAAATTGTAGTGGTAATTATTAGCTGATTTGACAGGAATATACAAAAAAAGAAACAGCAGTGATTTTTTTATCACTTTTAATATAATAATTCTGTTTTAAATATCACACACTACTACCTTATTAAACAAAATTATCTGAACTGAGTAAACAAAAGTTTGGAGCATTTTGTTATGTTTTCCTTGTATAAAGTTACTGCAACCGAATCAGAATAGGGTGCATTTTATTCACTTTGCACAGGCACAATATTTCTCCTTAGCCTCGATGTGTTGCAAGGATGACATCTATAAATAACTCCCAGGCAGGAACAATGATAGTAGTGACCCTAAAAGTAAATAGATCTCACCTCATAAGTGATTTTATAGAATTAATAACAGTGATGCATCAGGCCCACTAAATAGGTTGCCTACTGACACAACTAACTACTTTTAAAAGAGAGAGCTCAGGAAAGCAATATGCACAAAGATAAGTCATAGTATGAGACTGTTTCTCTAAAAATGATGAAACACATCCAGGAAATCTACATTAGTAATGAACAATTTTACAAATGACTGTGCCATGTTATCCCAAATCTATTCCCTGAGGTGACAAACATGTGGTTTAAATAGAGCCAAGTAAAGACCTAGGATAAGTGAGTCTGATTTAATCATACTTATCTTTGAAAAATAATAAATTTGGTTTAAATATACTCTTTTCCCCCTGTGTTTGCACACAGGGTTATCTGAATATTTCAAAATAGAAATAAACCATAGAAAGGACATTACTATATCCTTTTTTGTCCCACATTTCAAGGAATAGAAGAAATGAAAGGATGTCACTTACTACCTTTTCTCATTCACATTCCTTAGTAAAGGCCAAACAATAAATATATATATTTTTTAATTGCTTTTAAAACTATATAGCCTAATAAAGTCATCAAAGTGAATACCACATTATCCCATGCTTCTAGAAAGCTTTAACTCATTTTGCCTTACAGCTAAAGAAAAATATGTGCTCATCGTAGGAGTAATAAACAGGGATAATTATGTATAATTATGGAGATTAATTTCCAATTAAGGTTCAATTTCTATAACAACCTATCCAAAAGTCTTCTAAAGTTTTTGGTGGCACAAATGAAGACTAAGGCGACTTAAGGTAGTAGAGATTCTTATGGTTATAAGCAAAAATGTTTGTAGAACTGGGTGCTTTGTATGCATTGTGGTGTTTTGACACTATTAAGTTTTAAAGTGCATGCTACCTTTTGCTTCAGTACTTTCAATGCTTTCCCATAGCAGCATCAGAAAGCAGGAAAAAAAAAAGTTTTATATCACAGAGAAACACTCTGCTAGACGCTCTGAAAGATTTGTTTTGCTTTTGATAAAAAAAAAAGGCACATATTTGCATCTCATTCATTTGTGCATTGGACACTTCTCCTATGCCTGTTATTCTGTTATTTGGACACATACAAGGCAGTTGGAAGCAGTAATTTTGCAGTTTATTAAAAAAAATAAAAAATGTCTGATTATAATCAGACAAGTCCAAAAATAACTAGGAAAAAAATATACACTTGATAGACTATGATCTTTAAGTCACATACTTAGTAATCAGAAGGAAAATTGCAACCACACTAAAGGAGAATTCACTCTAAAAAAAAAAAAAAGATGTAAGGAATCCAGTATTCAGCCAAATCAAACAGCTGCTTGTTAACCTCCTCAGCACTATAATCCATAACTACTGCTCTGGAATCTAATTAGCTGGTATGATCCATCTCTACCTTTTTTTGGAGCTGTTTCAGATGATAGTCAGAAGCTAATTTTACAACTACACTTGACTGAAAATTTAAGCTTTTGCTACTGCAAGATCTTTCAACTTCTGTTGCAAAGGGAAGGTAAATTCTGTTGTTATTATGACCACAAAAAGTACAGTTCTAGGCATGAACTTACTCTTCCCATCACTGAGTCAAATTCTGGAGCTGTCAAGATGGATGTAGAGAAAACTGCTTTGTTAATCAGCTTGGGGATCTAAAGTGTTGATATTTATCAGATAATAATGCAAACGAAGGAGGAAAAAAATGTTGGTGTCTGTTTTTAATTTCAATCACATGCACAACTATTTACATTTTGACTTCTAATAGACCAGATAAAATTTCCTGTACAACAGTAATTAAAAAAAAATCTTTCTGGTTAGTCAAATTAGTCAAAATATCATATTTGAATTTAGACCATTTAGTGTATTTCATTTTATGCATATGCATCTATGTAATTTAATACATAGTCTTATGAATATGCATCAGAGTCTTTGCTGAATAATAACAGTTTTTAGTAATAATAAATTGATATTTTATTGGACAATGATAGAAAATATATTTGTAAAGATTTTATTTTTTGTCTTTTTTCTGTTGTATTTGCCTATCTTTGAAAATTTCTTAGAATAATATATAATATAGATGAGGATAAAATGTTTCACATATACAACCGCAATTATAGGATGGTATTCTACATTTGTATCATATGATATTTTTTATGTTTATTAATAATATATGGCTTTGTCCTGTTCACAATGGGACAGATTTGACAAAACTCACAGATTCAGTACAGTCTTAGCTGTATTTACTTAATGTACGTCACTGGAGATCTGAATTGAAAAACTTCAATAGGGGAGGAATTTTTTTTCCTATAAGTGAATATTCATAACTTATCCTAGTCTAATATGATCAGTAATATAATGAAGAATATTACAGTTAAGAAAAGTCATATTGCTTGCTCATTTACAAGTGATGTTGAGGCTGAGAGGAAAACATTTTTTCCTAATTCCCTTACTGATGTCTCTTGTTGCCACTTCAGAACACATCTCTTTTAAAAAGATCATCACTAGGTGATTTCATCACTTTTCCCTAACCTCTGAAAACTGATCATTCTAAAGGGGTCCCAGGTGGGATGTTGGTGCTCATCCTGACTGCAGCTCAGCCACTGTATGTTTCAGCAGATGGTTATGTCAGTGTGCAGTGAATCATGAAATTTCCACTGTGAGCTTTTTTGCTCTTCTAGTGATAGAACCAGGTCAAGCTGGATCCGCTATGTCGGTCAGTCATTCTAGTTACTTACAACAAACACGTAATGGCTATGATTTGCTGAAACAAATTACTTTATTTCAAAGCAGTTATTGTTTGACCTTGTCCTTCAGAAATTACTTCTATATACAGGTATATCTATGTTAATATTCTGAGCTTATTATATATAAATGCATAACATACAATATCATGAAGGTTATTGTAAAATAGCATTCAAGTACTGAATTATATATTTAATGTTTGCCAGATGAAATTACCACCAAATCATACTTCATTTTTTATTTTGTAAGTACATATGCCAATTACATACTGAATCCTGATACAGGTAAAAAAGGAATGATATACAAATATTCCCTTACACTAGCAATAAAAATATCAATATGGTTTGACATTTGACATTTAACTTAGCTGTTGCTAGAAATAGTGTTCTTAAACTATTTGAAAGTGGTCTATGTATTCAATCTCATTTTCTTTTTGTCAGTTTTAATAGTCGTATTTTTTGAAATTATAGTGCAGATTTAAAGGTGAGAAAAATCTTTGGTCAGATAACTATTGGAAACATGAAACTGAAAAGCTGACACTATCACCTCGTCACCATGTATGGTAGGTCTTGGAAAGCATGAAATGTGGAAGGTTTTGTCAGACAAGCAAACTAATCTGAACATAAAAACCTGTATAACTCGTAAAATGAAAAGAGCCAAAAAAGGATGAGAAAGGCCAGGAATGAGAGAAAACTAGTAAGCACATCAACACTGATTTTACCTTAATTTATTCACAGTCAATGTAATGCATCAATAAAGTCTGTTAGGCCCCAAGCTCTTGCTAAGGCAAAATTTTGCTTCCTTTTCTACAAAGGAAAGGGTAGACATTTTTCATACCTATAAGATGTATGAAACAGTTCTTGTCATTTCTATTATGAGTTGTTCATAATAGAAAACAACTGTGTCATATTGATATCGGGTGAAGAAGCTGAGAAGGCATGAAAATGACAGTAGAAATCTGCATGCATTCAGCATTTTTTTTATGAAAAATTACTGTTGCAGATGTACTGTCTGGTGTATAGTCCATCCTGGTGACCATGCTGTTTCTGCTCAGAGAGGTGTAGGCCTTCTTTCACCTTAGTACTCCATGTTACAAGCTCTGACCTTGAAAGAGTTGGCTGGTAAATTATACTCAGACATGCATGCCTTTAGGATGACCTTTAAGCACTTTCTGGAGTCTTATTGCTTATTTCTAGAGTCTACTTAAAAGTAAACTAGTCACTGTGATAGTCTTGAGGTGATGGGTATAAAAATTTCTTGCACAGTGCCCTGAAATATAACAATCCCACTATCTTAGTCCAATAATGAATTTGTGATCTCAAGGTCAGAGTGATGAGTGATCCTGTGGGCTACTGATAACCATTCATCCCAGAATGTAATGCAGTTCAAAATTTGTTGTCACAGTGCTAAAAATAGACTAAAAGACAGACAGAAGATGTGTGTCATCTATCTGTTCAGACTGCTATATAGAAAACTCATGGCGAAATTAATTTATAAAATAGGCAGGCTCAAACTTTGATAACCACATAGCTTTGTATAGAATTTGTTCATGTTTTCCTGATAAGTATAGTCTGACAATGACTTAGTCCACTCTGCATCTTACATATGTTCATTATTTCAGCTTTTTGTCCAATTTCAACTCAATGACTTTTAAAATTTATCTGACATTTTACAGGTTCATTACAAGCTTAT
>JAUBNY010000135.1:1125442-1155865 GCA_032275445.1 Crypturellus soui | reverse complement strand
TTCTCCAGGCTGAACAGGCCCAGCTCCCTCAGCCTCTCCTCATAGGGCACATGTTCCAGGCCCCTGATCATCCTCGTCGCCCTGCGCTGGACAAGATAAGCCTATGCTGCCTTTGGGCTGCTTGAGACACTTGCAGAGAAATCACAATTATTAGTTTCCCTCTTTTTTTTTTTTTTTAAGCATACATTGCAGATACCAACACATATATGGCCACAAAAGTATATACACATTTAGTTTCTATTCTGTTAACAGGGTATTATTCTTTAAATAAAATTAGCTTTTTTCTAAATATTATGACCCATATGCATTGTCCTGCACATGATATGCTCAGATTTTATGAGCAAACAAAGCCTCATTACTCGTTATGAGCAAACAAAGCATATAAAATGTATGAAGGTTAAAATTATATGTTGACTGGATGTGATTCATGAGTTAAAGGTTTGCCAAGAATTTTATCAATTCTTCTATCATCCTTAATTTTGTGGCTTCAGGGCATATGATTCAGCAACTAGAAAGAAGGAGGGATTAAATGCATAGACTATTGTTAGGTATGCACATATTACTGCAATATTTTTAAAAATCCTGAAAAACTACCACAGGAAATCAGGTCAGGATAGCAGACAGTTGGTTAATTATTATTTTTACACTTTCCTCTGATAGACGCATTATTTAATCCATCCTTTTGGCAGATAGATAGAGATTATAGGAACAAGCTAGGTACCATGATGACATCTTAATATACTAATCCTTTAATTAGAGAAATAATAAATGCTTAGACAGGGCTGTGCAAGTCAAAAGAAGAAAAAACATTGTGGATGAAGAATAACAAAGTAAAAAATGATGAGAAATGATAGAAATGACAGGAGAAGAGGACAGAGAAAAGAATAGACAAATAGGACAAACAGGAGACAAAGGTGCTAGCGTTGGGGAGGGGAAGAATGAAAAAAATACTAAAATATATTTATGAGTTGTCATGAAGACAAAATGAACATTTCATCCCCAATCATTAAAACAAAGTGAAACAAAAAACAACAACAACAACAAAATCTAGGTACTATTGATACAAATACAATTTTACAAGAATCAGAGAAGATTTAGATTTTTTTCCTAATGAATATAGTTAAAATTGCTTGAGCTTTGAATTTTTTTAATTACTACATCACTTTGGGTAAGAAGGTTTCATTCCTGGAATCCTGAATTATTTCTGCAATTTTATTTCTGCTTTTTTTTTCTACTATGCAAAATAAAAGCAAAACAAATCTGATAAACTAGCATTAAAATAGATCTGGTTTCAAATACATTTCAATTATTTCTTTACTCAACACCTGAGTTTTTCATAAATGTCTGCACAAAACCCAATTTTGCTTCCAAATATATCATGACATTTTGCGTGATGCATTGAATATTTTTACAGAAGATGTTTAAGATCCTTGTGCATGTAATGTGAATTTTTATGCTTTTATACATTTTTCATATTAAAATTTGTTTGAAAGTCATTTCCATGTCAGTTTCATGTCTCTTGCCACTGAATTGAGCACAACTTTTTATATCTTATTTTTTTCCATTCTGATATTTAAATAATACTATGTGCAATAAAGTGAGCATGTGGTGCCAAATAAGTCAGTGCTTGGACCAAAAAAAAAAAACCGCAAACAAAAAGCAGACTACCTGCAAAGAGTAGATCAATATTAGGCACAGAACTCAGCTACTGCCTTCCATATATCTTCTATATCAGATGATAGAGAAAATATGAACATTTCTATTCACAAAAGCTCTTGCACAAAACAGCCCATCAAGAAAACATAATTGTTCAGAAAAGCAGGAGAGTCCAACATAGTTTTAGGAGGAATCCGTCTTCCACTTATAGATTGTTTTTTTTTTTTTAAGCCAAGAATATCATGGTGTTTTACCTCAAATTCATTTGCTCAAAAACTGCTCTAAAGTGATTACTTCATTCCTCATCAGCCATCATTTTAAATGGATTGTTTTATACTCACTGTTTGGTTTGTTAGATACAATTGTCCAAATAAGCTTCTCACTCTAGTTTTCTGTTTTCTTGGTGAAGAAAAATTGAGTATTTCCAGAAATATTAGTTACACATGAGACTTTGTCTTATGTCTCATTTCGTTTCTCTGATAATCTGTATCCATAAAACTTAATCCCTATAAATGTTTCTGGAGAAGAATCACAAAAGAGGCATGAAGCTGGCCAAGGCAAATACATTTGAAGAGAGTCAACAGTTTTCACAACTTTTTAGCATTATCCTCTCACTGCTTGTCCAAGTGCCCTGTATTACATTAATCTCTCCATTGATTCCAAGTAACATGGTTCAAAGACATTTCTACCGTTGATATCAAATCTTGTTCAGTCTATAGAATCAACAAATGTAAATAAGGAATGTTCTCTTATTGTGGTTGTGACTCAACACATGGCAAAAAAGACAGACAAAAGCTCTTGCATCTATCAGCAAACGCTTTGTTTATTTTTGGATCTCTTATTCTTTTCCATGTTTCCTTTGAAAATGCCAATTTGGAAAGGAAATAGCTAATTCTTTGTCATTTAAATTTAATGACCTTTAGGATTCTGTGGATTTGGGATTTTTTTTTCAACAGAATTTATTATTTTTGTAATCTCGTCTTCTGTGTGTGAATTAAACAGGTAGCTTGTTCCTTTTTTAATGTAGACGTTTGTATACATCAGTATACATCACAGTGCTAAAACCTTTTTATTTAATCATTATTAGTTGTTATTTAATGATTTAATTATTAATAATTTAATTATTATTTAATCATTATTATTTATTTAATCAGAGTGTAGGAAGAATTAATGGTAACTTCAATTTTAACAACTGATTTTTAAATACATATTTTGACAACAAAAGCTAGCTTCGAAGAGATTTGACTAAGTTATAGTTTAGAGAATGAAGATTGTGCTAAAAATATTTCTTAAAAATTATTTTTTACGTTCCATCAAAAATGAATCATAACATCTAAATTTAAAAGTGCAGACTTATAAGAGATGATAGATTATAATGATTGAAAAATGATCAGTCTCCAGAGAACTAAGTCCTCATTCAGATTTGTTTGTTGATACTCTTATTACTCTTCCTTTTTCACCCACTCCTTCACAAACTAGTCAGAAAGTAAGCGGTAAAAATTAGTTTTTTTGTAGGGATATTTAGATTTATATATTTTCCCTTCCAACAAGTGCCCTAAATTTCAAGATATATATTTTTTTTCTGTTAATATTCATTGAATGGGAAGAGAGATGGTTTCTGCAGGAGAGATTAATAAATTATGAGAATACTCAGGTGTCTAGAAATTAGAAAATGTATCCAGGAAAGAATAAAAATAATAAACTGTAAGAGAGGCCTCAATTAAGAACTTACTTAAAAGAAGAGGACATGCATGTGGATTTCCTCTTCAGTCGATAGCTGACATCCTAATTTTCTATGATACTGTTATAACTCATTAGCATTTTCTGTGAGCATGTTTGGCTAGCTCTCTACCTCGTTTCTTTGTAGAATTTAACCTTAAATCCCCAATTTTTGAATTCACTGTATGCAATAGGCTTGGTAGACTTTCCTGATCCAGGCACACACCTTCCAAGACAGTTTATACATACCTCACATAACTGACAAAAGGAGATCTGTTCAAATATCTCAGCTGAACTCAGCTGAGTTCAGAGATATTTATCTGCACTACTGCAAAGATCTCATTATTGCACTGTGGGAGCACTCCTTATTATCCATAAATTCATGAGTCAATACTGTTCTACACTAGGCAGACATGTATGTCTGCACTCTACAGACAGTAATTGTGGTTCCTGATTAGAGATACACTGAATCAGTGACAATTTTCTATTGGCACCTGTTGTCAGTTTCAAAGTCCTTAATCTACTTGAATGTATATTTAACAGATATTGCATTTTGATAACTTAATAGTCAAAAAGTTAGGAAGTAGGAAGTCAGATTCTTTTAGTTTATGTTTCCAATTTCTAATATGATTCAAAATACAATTTAATTAAACAATGAAAACAGCTGTTTCTCAATTTCTTTCCATAAAACCATGCTGATTAGAAATTATGAGTGAGATTTCCATCACTTACTTAGATGTAGCCATCTAAAACACTTAGGTGTCTAGGTCTAACCTAGCCAGTGAAGTGCTCTCTATCATCAACTCAGAGAAATGACATTCCTAGAGATATCTTCATCTGACAGTTTAGAATATACTTGGAATAAAACATTTAATACCTAGAGACACATATTTTCATTCATTCCTGTGAAGGAATGGATATGCTGAGCTTTTAATACTTAGGCCAGGTGAATCCCATTCCTTGTTCTTCCCAGTTCTTTATCAATAATCTGCTATATTACACGGTTATAGGGACACAGAAAATTAATCCTAAAATAGATAGCTTGGGTATCAATAGCTTTCAAGCTGTTTTTTTTTTTTTTTTTTTTTTTAAAGGACTTCCAAATCCAACCCAGCAACAAATTTGACAGTCTTGGTTTTACTGAGCTAAGTGATGTTACGTTATTCAAGCACTGCTGTTATCCACGAAGCTAGGCTAGAGCTAGCCCAGATACAGCTGTACTCTTGTGAATGCAGTGCAAAAATCCCTATAGATTACAATATTGTGCCTCCTCCCTAAATATTATAATTTAATTATAAATATTATAATAACAAATACTATAATTTTCTACAGTTGATAACATTTCCATGATGTTTCCCTAGTATTTTTGCATGTTACCAATATCCTGAGGTTGACTGTATCACTTTGCTCATTTTTATTGCTACACTGGATCACTGAATTGAGGTAGCATTCTCAGTGGCAAGGGAGCATCCTAAACGTTACATTATTTCATTATGTTAGATTATTTCATGTGAAACATGCTGAAACTGCTGTCAAACTGACTTTATCTTCTAGGAAATTAAGCTGCATTATCTCACACAATGCAGACTTCTCATAAAAGCAGAAAGGCAAATCTAGTGGATAGTTGTCAGGAGATAATCACACCCCTTGGGAATTATAGATACTCTGCTAAATCTCATATCTTTTACTGCCTTAGGGATATGATTATATTATGACAAATATACCCCTGTTGCATTACTTACATTTTTCAGTCAAGGACTACCTGCAATTATCCAGCTGAAATTCCTCAAGAGAACATTTCTTTATGCTTTTAAATTTCAAACTTTAAATAACCACATGAAAGAATATCAACCATTCAGCTACAGAATCTAAAACTTTGTTAAACTCTGTTAGTGGAAATAAGATGTTTCTTTAACAATATTTGATTTACATTAATGTTGTAAAAAGAAATTGAACAAAGCCTATGCCTAACAATAAGAATAATCATAATACAAATGATGCTGATAGCAACAACTTACTTTGCTGATACCAACATTTAAATAATAAATTAGTAATAGTGTAAGGATTACAACTAGCAGTATTTATTTTCTGTACTACATGCATGTATTAACTAATTCTAATAACAATGATAGAATTAATTCAGAGTTGAATAAGCACAACAACAGGAAAACTCACTTGTCACATTTTCACATTTTTACCATGTCTGTGTAAATATCATCATTCAGGGATTTAATTTATATTTAACTAAAAAAAAAAATGAGGACGACCAAGGGGTTATTTAGTAGAGATATTTAGCTTCAGCACCCCATTAGAAAAATACTGAGTGAAAAGAAAGAATGTTTTATTGTTTTGTTTTGTTTTGTTTTCCACTGGTTGAAATGAAACCCTAAGGTTTTTTCTTTTACTTGGCTGTTACACTATTTCAATTTAAATAGAATATTTCTCATGTTTCATTTTGTGCCCATTCCCTTTTGTCCTGTTACTAAGCACCACAGAGAAGAGCCTGGTTCCATCTTCTTTACTCTCCTCCACAAGGTATTTATATGCATTGATAAGATCCCCCTGAGCCTTTTCTGCAGGCTGAACAGTCCCAGTCCTCTCAACTGCTCCCCGTGGGTTAGATGTTCTAGTCCCTTAATGAACCTTGTGACATTAATGGCTGGTCCTAACAAAAGTGCCTACGTGGTTGTGACAAGTTCCTAAATCTTTTTTTGAGTATGAAGCCCAAATTCGTCTGCAAAGTTTGTGTATCACTGTGTCCATTTAGATTGGGAACTTGAATTCAGTATTAAAACCCCAAACTTAAATAACGCTTAAATAATAAAATGGTGCAACATTTTTTTGCCATTACATGTTTTGACAATGCTGCAGCCAGGACAAAAGAATGACTGAGGAACCTGCTGGTTGAATTACCTTTAAAGCATACTAGTTGACCAGGATCTAGTCACTTCTTTTTTTTTTTGTGTTTGCTGAGCACATACCTGACATACCTGACAAAAGATGAGCAGCATTATCTAGTGAAAAATGATCTGGCATCTTACTGAGGGGTACAGAGAGGTGCAGGAGAATGAAGGTGCCTCAGAAGAAAAAAAATAGAGAGCTGAAGTACAGTTTGGAATACAGATCAAGTCATGGTGTGACCAAGTCTAAAAAATATACCAGACAAGTTATGTACTGTTTAAATATTCAATAGTTTTTAGTGCTGAACTGAAATAAGGGATAGACTGAATCCTGATAAATGAGCATTGATGATATTTCAGCTGGCAACTCTCATTTAATTTACATTAAGATAGATTAGACAAATGAATTCAGTTTCAAGTGGCAGATACTTACATTTAGTAATATGGTAGTAACATTGATGTAACATAGTTTGTTTAAACTGGCAAATAGTCAGCAGAAATCCAGTCAAAAGTCTAGAAAGTTGTTCAGCTAACCAAGCATAGGTGTCTAAATTGTTCTTTCAGATTTCTATCTACACCTTCTGGGGAAATCCTCAGGGTTTAAAAACTTCCTTTAAGGCACCCTAAGGCCTTAAATTCACAGTAACAGTGGTAGAGATAAGGTGTGTACATGAGGTTAATATAATGTAGGGATTGTAGGATGGTATCGTTCTACCTGAAACATCAAGAAAAGAATTTTGGTTTGACATTGAAAAATCAATGTGCAAAAATTGACTTTATAGGTATATACATGACCTGTGTAGACTTGGGTTAATCCTTCTATCACACAAAGCCCAAATATTTGTTCCTTTTCTGAAAAAAAATGCAGGAGTCCGAAGAAAATCAGTTTCATATTTTGTAAACGGAACTCCAGCATAGCATTTTCTTTCAGTATTATTCCCATCTGTCGAGTGACCTTTTGTTATAATAAGCAGATAGGATAAGATAACTATAAGATAACTATAAGATGTTCAGGAGGCACTGTGATTATCTAGCCTGGCTTCAGCATAGCACCAGTCTCTGGAATTTTCTGAATTAATCTGTCTTAAGCTTTCACAAGAAAACAGACACTGTAAGTGATGGATTCTCCACCACAGCCCTGCTGGTACATTTTTACAGCAAATGATTACTGTCACAATTAAAATTATACTCCTTATTTCTAATTTAAATGAGATTATTGTCAGCTCCCAGACACTGGATCCTATTATACCTCTATCTGTTATTCTGAAGAGACAGGGCTCAGAACAGTGTGTTTCATCACGTGTTATGGTGCATCAAGGCATTTTAGCTGAGAAGGACAATGTGACCAGCTAACCTTATAATTTTTTCTATTTGCTAATCTCTATTTCTGAACCTTAGAAGTACTTTAGCTCATTGGGCTGTATTCCCTCTTTTTTTTTTTTTTTGAATTAAGGACTTTGCTTTCAATCTCAATAATTGTTTGTGCTCACTATTTTAATAGCTGATCAATTTATTTAAAAACTGTCTTTTTCTATTAATTTATTGTGCTTTCCTTCTTTTTTCATTTGCAGTATGATTATTAGTGATAGTATCCATGTCACTGACACTACCACAGAGCCAATCTTTCTGCATAATATCTACTGATGATCCAATTTTGACACCAATAGTGAGTCAGCTTTTACTCCAGATAATTGATACCACACTTGCACTCTTCCATTCTCTTTGGCAGAATGTTCCAAAGCACAACATCACATATTATATTGCATCTGCAGTATTATTTACATTAAATCCTCATAAATCCTCATAAATTCTCATCCAAAAAGATTATACACAAACCTCTTCAAAATACCCACCTGAGTTGTCATTATAAAAGTCATCTTAATTTCATTTTTTTAGTTGGAAAAAAAGTCCTCTCTGAAGCATCCCTGTAGGAAACTGATCTTGCTCTGATTGTGAAAGGGGAAGAAATCCAACTGCTTACACTTAACTGTCAAGATCAAGCTGTTTTCATCTTTCTCATAAATGGAATATTATGCTTATAAACATCTTCTATATTAAAAGAGAAGGTGCCTTACACTTCAACTTTTATCCTCCTATTAAGGGACAGCTCAGTGCAAATGGTTAGGTTGTAAGATTTATGCTCTAAACTCCTAAACTAGATGTTATCCTTCTTTGTTCTGAATAAGTTCATTTGCAAGGGACTTGTAAGTACAAGGAGCTTGCAATCAGGACAGGCATACCATAAGTGCATGCTGATAGATAACAGGTTAAACGGAAGGCATAATTTTAAAGGAGTCATTGTAGGCACAGTGCCTTGGCTTTTTATCATTCTATTGAGATTTACATGCCAGTACACATAAACTTTCACCGGGCTCTGGTCAAAGTGCAGCAAGTATAGCCTTTTTGCCTTTTGGTCATGGATATATACAATAGGCTTTTCATAGCACGTGCAAAATGGTCGAAAGCTCAAGGATAACTATCTACCATATTTTGAAAGAACAGCACAATCATTCCAATTATTTGTAAAGAAGATTTCGATAATGGTAAAGGTCCTTATGTGTTTTTCTATCCAAAATTAGTTTAAAGAGAGAGACACAGGAGCCAAGTTCCGTGTGCTTTAAATTTACACATTATATATAGCTCCATTACTCTTATTTCAACATTCTCTTTACTTTAAAGAAGGAGCTTCTTTCTCCAGATGAATCAGAATCTAATTCTGCAGCATTTCTTTTTTCTTTGCAAAAGTTTGTAGCTATTAACACCACATACAATTTAATTCAGTTGCTATAGAGATCTCTACAGGGACACAAAAAAAATAAAGAGTCAAAATTAATCTGGTTTATATGCTGGCTGCCTAGAGTGCACCCCCTATTGGGAGAGTGCAATAATTAAGTCTTGTTTACCATAGATTCCATTAAGCCTTTGTTGTTCCTGATTATATCATTGTCTGATTGATTTTTCAGGTGTGGAAAACAACAAAAAAAATTAATTGCCTTAATCTTCCCAAGCAAATGATGTACACTGTTATCTGCAACACAGAATTCTTCTCAAACAGCTGGAGCTTTTCTATTTTCTCTTCATTTAATTTCTCATTGTACCAGTGAACCCATTTTGAGGTAGGGGAAATTACTTCAATCCACAGGTTTGGATTTTGTATGTGATCAATGTAATAGAGAAAACAAAAGGATTTGCTCTTAAGTTAATGTAATACTTCCCAGTTACAAAATAACAGCAGGAAAGAAAATCTTTTTTATCACCGGGAAGAGTGTTTAAGGAAAACTGTGATACAGATTTTGCCTAATATATACTGCATTATGCTCCAACTGGTACTAATAAAGGAATCAAGCAACCAAACAGATGGATTTCCTAATCCATTTTGTTTCTTCATTATAGATATTTTATTTACATATTTACTGGAAGAAACATAGTAAGGGCATAGATTTCATACCTTAGTTTTGGGGTTTAGTTTCATTTTTTTTCCAATGGGGTTTGTTTTTTTAAGTTCAGCTGTTGTTTTCAATATCAACTTTATTATCACATAAATATTTGATTCAGTCACTAAGGGCTGGATTAATTATTAGTTTACTTAAACACAAGACTTTTAAGAGTTTTGCACAAGATGTGAATATTGAAAGTAAGGTAAAGGTAGATCAAACAAAAAGACAATATTGTGTTCTGAAAAGTAATTAGAGTTGAGTTATTGGAAAGGTACACAGGACAGTGTTTATTTAATCAAGTAAGGTATGATACACCATGTATTCTGTATTCTGTTCGTAATGGAATGAGTTTTTCACTCTTCCGTACATAGAGTTGAATCTTTCTACTACCTACTAGTCAAGAACACCAGCACATATCTTGCATCCACATGAGGCAAGGGAGAATTAATTCATCAGATTTTGAAAACAACAACAGGCCAACAACCACAAACCTTATCCTACATTATCTGCAGCTGTACTTTACGTTCAAGGATGTTTTCTGGATTTTCACAGCAAGTTCTTTAAGGTGACAAAAATCAATTCCAACACCTATAAAAACAGAATTGACCAGTAGGTCAATTTCCAATTCCAGCAGGTCACTTTTAGACTCAACAAACACCTCTATGAGCAGAAGAAACTTAAAGGGAAATTGCATGTGAAGTTACATCCGTTAGAATGCTTCAAAAGCTATAAATGAGAATTCAATATGCAGAGAGATTATGCGTTTGCTGTGCTAACCAAATTCATTGTGGGTGCAACTAACTGCATCATTGCATGTGTAATGTAAGGGCAACTGCTACTTTTCAAAGCATGCAACTCATTATTTTGTTTCTGGATTATTTTCATATAGACTAGATCTTGTCTGGTAGAGTATGTTCACATCTGACTAAAACACGTATGTTCTCTTTTTTTTTTTCAAAAGTTTTGCCTCTTTTGCTTAATCTTCCAGAATCAGATGTTTTTCATGACATAGGTCAGAGGCCATTTGCACTCTGCAGTCTGAACAGAGCCACTGTATTTTAGAGGGTAAGAGAGTTTAATAGGAGAGATGTGAACCATTTTATGCCATTGTCCATGTTCCAGGGAATTTTATGCCAGTTGTCCAAATACTCAAGGGAATAATCTCAGATGATACTTTAAATTTGCAAACTATAGTTTCTGGATTATTGATGTCATACATATGATGTATGACATACATATTGAATTTAAAGAGAAGATCCACTAAATATATAATTTCAGATATTAATTGTTCATTTGTTAGATGCATCCAAACTGCTACCTAGATTCTAAATGCCTGAATTCTCCTTTTTTTTTTTACCTAAAACTTGTACATTTTACATAGACAAAAGAAAAAACTGCTACATGCAATGTTAATAATTTATTTTTAGTCTAAGCAAAACCTTAAGTCTAATAAAATCATTATTTTCAGCTCATATCTAGTTATTGCTGAAGAAGAAAATAAAAAAATGAAAAAGAAAAAGATGTCAACAATAATAATAGAGTTAAAAATTTTGATATGCACATTATCTGAGCTCTACTCCTTTTTCTGCAACGTTATGTCCTCTCTCTCACTGCCCCTCTGTGTCCTAAGATCAATGGCATTAGCTTGAAGCGGAAGGGTTTACGGTACAAGCCTAAATTCTTTGCCAGGAAGAGTATGATGATGTCAGGGGCTCTTCCTCTTCCATATTATATAATTTTTTGTTTGTTTGTTGGCCCCAAACTCCATTTCATATCTAAATTAACTATATAAAGTATGTTTTCATGGATCCTTCTGTCATATGCTTGTGTCCCACTATACTGCATCATCTCTTTCTAGCCACGGCTAGTTTTTTTTCACACAGACTTATGATTTAATACTGTCTATTAGCTATAGAAATTTATCAAAATTATTATAAGAATAGTCATTACATCACAGAACTGTATAAAACCAAGTTAAAACTTAAGCAGAAGAAGTACTGGCTACCAGGTCCTTAGAAAACAGATTTTGAAGCTAAACAGGCAAAAATAATGCTCCAGGCAGACTAAGACAAATCTGGACAAAGCAAGCGTGACAAGTCCTAATCCTGAGACCTCACAGAGTTAATGAAACACCTGTGACCTGTTACTAGCTATCGCAGTCCTGCATTTACTCAGTTACAGGATGGCATAGATGTGGCGTATCAAGTGCAGAAATGATCAGTGGAATGACAGCATATATGTCAACATGTTTTCTAAGAGTATGATTTGCAATGCCATATTTCAAGGCAGAATGTATCATTATCTAGCAGTCTTGCAAAAAATAGTATCAAGAATTTTCAAATGCATACCCTTATTTAGCACTATGAAATTACAAAGATTTGCCCTTGAGTCCTGGTCTGTGAGCTTTCAAAATGGTATTTAATAAAAAGCTTAGAAAAAGGCTATATGATTATTGAATGAATTGATGGTTAAAACAAGGGTACTGTAAGATGTTATGACTGCCTTGAAAAATGAAATAAAAAATGTAAATATCCTACTGTAAAAGGTCGTTTGAGAGTAAATACATAATGTATAAATATGCAGTGTCAAGTAGTGGGCAGGAAAGTAGATACATGTAAAAGTAGGAGACAATATGCAAGTTTACCCAAAAGAAGGATTCTAAATCATTAAGATTCAAAACAGGTCATGGATCAGGAACAAGTCAGCAGACTAATGGAACGAATGAACTTTCCCATGCACCCTGGGGCCAGATGCTTTGAGTAACTTATCAGTCCATTTGGGGTAATGTCTGACTGAAGGTCTTTGCTCTGCATTTTGTTACTGTCGTGCTAAAGGAACAGACCTCACAGCTCTAGTTTAGTCCAGGATCAGTTATTACTGAGGAACTTGAGAGTGACTAGAGCTCCTGCTTTCCTGATGCCTTCCACATCCCATGGTTGGCACTCCAAATCCTGAGTTATTCAATTAAGGGAGAGGATGCCTTCTCTGAGGAAGCTAGTAATTTCCTCTCTCCCCCTTTTTTTTCCTTATATATATAGATAATATGATTTTTCATTTAATGAGAAAAAAAAAAAGATTTTTTTATGCCAGTTGAGCTACAAAACTCCCATTTATTTTCACAGTGATATATCCTGAACTGATTCCTGAGCTAAGCAATAATCATTTATGAACTGGACAGTGACTGTGACACAGTTCCAATAGACCAATTAGAAACTACCGTTGATACTGAATTTCAGGCATAATGCACAGCATCTAGTTTTCATTCACCAGGTGAGAAATGGCATAATCTATATTCTATTTCCTGCCCCCTGAGCTATTAAGGAGCACTACAGGATGTCAAAATTACAGTTGCAATGTACGCTTTTTGGAAGGAAACCAGTTGTGCTTATCACAGAGGATTTCTGAGAACATTTCAGAAAATCCATGTATAAGTACTATACTCCTTAGTGAATAGGTTTCCAAGACTTACATAAATCTTAAAGCTCTGCTTGAATGCTCAGTGGAACAAAATACATTTTTTTCTACTATAACAAGGCAGAAGAAAAACAAATCTCCCAAAATATATGCATTTGTGTGTTTGTGTATGTGCACACGTGTGTGTGTGGATATGCATGTCTACACATGAGGTTTTTAGCCATCAGTAACAGTGAAGGCTTAACCTGGTAAAAATCTGTCATGCTAAACGCGAACAGAAATCAGTACTGTTTCATTCCTAACCATAACCTCTTATAAACTAACTGTATGGTCAACTTCACCAAAATAATGTTTGTCTTCACCAAATTACTAAGACTTGCTTAAAAGTTGTTTTATTTTACATTATTTTCTTCCTCAGCAAAACTCTATTTTCTTTTTTCAAAATATCCTTGAAACTTGTATTGATTCAATAGGAACTTCAATGATGTGATGTGTGAAAGTTCATCTCTCTAATACTCTTAGCAAGACTTAAGTACTTTGTTGTATTGCCACTGTTCTGTCCTCCAGCTGTGTACCAAGTTCATCAGAACTACACCTTGTTGAAATGTCTTGCAGATGTTGCGAGCTATATATATTTTGCATCTGACAACATAGTTTACACGTTTTTACATTAGAATTTTATTATACTTTTCATGTAAGTTAACTTGCAGTGCAATGGACTAGAGTATTACTTCTGATTTTTCTACCTAAAATTATGCCTTATTAAAGACACTAGAAAAATTACACAAATGAACATTTGTTACTGTTGATCCTATTAATTTTAAAAACTTAAGAAAATACAAAAATGCTAATGAAATAAGCTGCTGGGCTCTGATAAGTGACTCAGAGCAACTTCAAATGTTTCTATTAAAGGAAAGCACTGTGTTTCCTACTACTGACACGTTATCTATTCAGTCAGTCACTACAACATGGTCTGCTTTTTATACCTATGGTGTGTTGTGCCAGCCTGTAGAAACCACAGTTGTTTCTGTTAGAAACAATAGAAAACAGGAGGTAAAGTAACTTGCATAACTCTGTTATCTTCTAACAATGCAGAACTGGTACGCATAATCATTGTGGCTGTGTTGAAGTATTTGCTGCTTTATAGCAATTAAAGCTGTTATTTGCACCGTATTATTTTCTAATGACTAATTAGAGATTAGTGTCTAAAAACGACCAACACAAACAGACACATTAAAAAAAAAAAAGTGGTAAATTAACAGCATAAACGGAAACAACCAATTCTATAAACAAATTATAACAATTAAGACTCTTCTCAAAGCATTTAGCTGAAATCAAACAAAAGAAATAAAATTTGACCCACATTTCCATTGTAAAAAAATGTTTTTATTATACAGATGATAAAATAACAATAATTCTGCTGTGTAATTCAAATCCACATGAGAATAGGAGAAATTAACATTATTATGAATAGAAAAATCCTGTGTAAGTCTTACGTACTTTTACTGGGAAATCATCTTATTGGTTTCTTTTTGTGTAGCTCAGCTTTTACATTCTCAGAGTTTCCACTATCTAGTCTTCCAACCAGTTCTCCATCACTTATTTGACAGTTACAGTGCTTGCCAGATGTTCTTACAGATAACAGAAATCAAAACCACTAAGGCTGAATAGGAACATGTGTCTTTGATCTTAAATGACTTGTGGTGAGTTTATTCTCTTCTTAACACAGTGCTGCTTAATCCAAGAGTCTTCAAATGGAGAATCAGAATACATCCTTGTCTGCCACTGAAAACAGTTTGATACGATACATGGAAATAGCATATTACATTGTGACTATATGCAGTGACTACAATTATTTTCAACCTGAGTTGTCTTTGGCTGCAATATTCATAGATACAGGGAGAACTAGACAAATAATTTGATATATTCTGGATTTCTTTAGCAGTGTTCTGGACATCTTTTTGCCTTGGTACTTTTTTTTTCTTTTTTTTTTTTCAGTATAGAACAAAATGTCAAATACAGGCTGAGTTGTGCATTCAATGAAGAAATCACAGACCGTATTCACATCTAGATCCATATCGAAATCTTGAAAAATCAGGGTAAGTATTAAACTAAGAATGTTTTCCAAACACGGGCGTGGTGCTAAGTAAATGTTAGCAGTCTTAGAAGTATTATCCAAGCATGCCTGGATCATTGGTCCACAAAGAGAAAAAGGGTTCTGAAATGGTCAAGTTTTTAAAACAGTTTTTATCAGGAGGTACACACCTTAGAAATTACAGCATGATAAGAGAAATGAATGTTTAGACCAGCTGTTAAGCAAGAATAAGCAGTATAATATTCAACATTCTGTTGTTAATAAGCAAAAGCCTCCATTAAGGGACATTTTAATTTCAAAATCATTCAAAATCAAAATGTGGAGCTATTTTACAGTGTGATACTTTTTTCTGCATTGATGACAAATGATGATTGATGACACTGATGACTGCAAAGAACTATAACCATAGCTTTCACAGAACTACCATTGCCAGGCCTGTGGACAAGAACTCTTTAAATTTTACAACAATCTACAAATTTACAAGACTGTGGAAGCTGGAAGGTCCAGCCTCAGTGCGGGTGAATTACTGGCTGGCCTCTGTTTTCAAACAGGTGTTTTCAGACAGAACTGCTACCCCTGCTGCCCCTTCGTTGAGTTTGTTCTCAATCGTAACACAGCCCATGACAGCCCATGAGCTTCTCCACGAGACTGGTTGGCAAAGACATGGCTGGGCGGAAGCAAGGAGACATGCTGGATGGGGTTGGCAATCAGGGCTTCAGTCAATGCTTAGCTCTGATGGCCCAGAGAGGGAGGACTGAACCCTGGCAATGCCTCTACCATAATCTGCTCTTTCAAGACAGACTTTTGTTGAAGAGCACAGATATAAAAATTAAGCTGATGAACAGCAAAACCCTTTTTATTGTTATTTTGTAAGATCCCTAGTAGCAGGGATCTGCTAGCTGGTTATTATCTATGTCTCCCTTTTTATGAAGAAAGTGCAGACGGCACCCAGAGCCTATTTGAGAAACCTTAAGGGCCTCCCCTAGCTGATGTTAATTCCTCAGTGGACTGTATGGACAGTAAAGTATTCAGGAGAAGCTGTCTCTGACCAGGAAATGTTATTTCTGGGAAAACTGCTGAAACTTCTTGTTATTGGTTTCATAGATAAAAATGCTTTTGATGACAGCTATGCTAAGAGCACTTTCTGCTTTAAACGTCATATAAATTCTGTGCCCTGTACAGGTGGATGGTGAACAAACAGAACGCAAAACAATGGGTTTTTTTGTTTGTTTGTTTGTTTTTTCTTTTTTTTTCTGTCAGTAATCTTCATCATATTTAGTTTTATTATTGTCACCAATGGTGTACAGACCTGGGTAGCCTGAAGCCTCTTGTTTCTGGCAGAGACATAGTTTTATAATCTAGGAAAACCCCTCCATTCAAAATGCTAACCTTCATAAACCTCACAAACCCTAAAGCCCTTCTTCAGAGCTTGTTCGGTTCCACGATACATCAGGAATCTGCAGGGGCTCTTCATGGCTTCAGCTGCAGAGACCTGGCAGGTTTCAGAACATGTATAGCACAGAGAAACTGTAAGTTGCCTTTTACCCTCACCGGAAGCACAAGAAGAGACCGTGACGTGGGTACAACTTTACTTTGAACATCATAAAGTAACGTACCGGGGTTTCACAATTCTCAGGAATAACTTGAAGGTTCCCAAGGAGTCACCGTTTTGTTTTGCTGATGAGAAAGATGAGTAAAATCATAATTCTGTATCTTTTAATCTGAGCTTTCTTTGTAATATTTTACTATAGAGATCCATGCATGTTCCTGTACAGATCTGATGCTAAACTCTGCTCTCTTTAAGTTGTCCCTTTCTGTTGTGTTGTCTAATACGGATATCCAAAGGTGGTCTCACCAGAGGGTGCCAGTCATTGTACACAACATGCACGGTTCTCCTATTGTCTATCCAACCAGTCACCTCATCATAGAAGGCCAATCGAGTTCATCAACTTCCTCTTGGTGAATCTATGCTGACTACTGCTGATCACCTTTTTTCCTTGACATGCCAAGAGATGGTCTCTAGAATGAGCTGCTCCAGGGATGAATGTGAGGCTGACCGACCTGTAGTTTCCCCAGTCCTCCCTCTTGCCTTTATTGAAGATTGGAGTGACCTTGGCTTTCTTCGTGCCCTCAGGCATCTCCCCCACCCTCTCGAAGATGGTGGACAGCACCTGAGCAATAACTGCCGCCAGTTCCCTCAGCACTCTTGAGTGCATCCCATCCGGGCCCATAGGTGTCCTGTTTGCCTAAATAAGCCCTAACCCAATCCTCCTCCTCCAACAGCAGAAAGTCTTCCTCTCTCTTGGTTCTCTTTCTTGTGTCCAGGCTAGCCTTGTGTCCTAGTTCATAGGAACTAGCCTTAGCAGTAAAGACAGAAGCAAAGAAGACATTTAGTAACTCTGCTTTTTCTGCATTCTCCGTCACCCAGGCACCCTCTGCATTCAGCAGCAGAGCATTTTCCCTAGTCCTCTTGTATTTATAGATGTATTTATAGAAGCCCTTCCAGTTGCCCCTGACATTTCTCACTAACTCTAATTCCAAATGGGCCTTGGCCTTCCTCATTGCATCCCTGTGTTGTCTGACAATCTTCCTATATTCTTCCCATGTGGCCTGGCTCTTATTCCACATTAAGTACATGCTCTTTTTCTCATTAAATTTACCCAACAGCTCCCTGTCCATCCACACAGGTCTCCTGATGCCCTTGCTTGACTTCTTTCTTATAGGAACGCACCAATCCTGAGCTTGGAGAAAATGCTGTTTGAATATTAGCCAACTCCACTGGACCCACTTTCCTTCTAGGACCCTTGCCCAGGGTCCCTAAAGAGGTCAAAGTTGGCTTTCTTAAAGTCCAGGGTTGCAATCCCACTTCTTGTCCAGCTTCCTCCTCATAGGATCGTGGATTCCAACATCTCATGGGCACTGCAGCCAAGACTGCTCCCAGCCTTCACCTTTCCCACTAGACCATCTCTGTTTGTTAGTATCAGGTCTAGCAGCACCACTCCCCTTGTTGACTGATCAGCTACCTGCATCAAAAAGTTATCTGTAATTTCCTGCAGGAACCTCCAGGACTGTCTGTTCCTAGCTGTGTGATTGTCACAGCCAGCAGGTCGAGGGAGGTGATCCTGCCCCTCTACTCAGCCCTGGTGAGGCCACATCTGGAGTACTGTGTCCAGTCTGGGCCCCCCAGTACAAGAGGGATGTGGAGCTGCTGGAGAGAGTCCAGCGCAGGGCCACAAGGATGATCAGGGGCCTGGAACATGTGCCCTATGAGGAGAGGCTGAGGGAGCCAGGCCTGTTCAGCCTGGAGAAGAGAAGGCTGAGAGGGGAGCTGATCAGTGTGTACAAATACCTCAATGGAGGCAGTGAGGAGGATGGGGCTGGCCTCTTTTCACTGGTGGCTACCGACAGAACCAGAGGAAATAGCCTCAAACTTAAGCATCAAAAGTTCCACAGGAACTTAAAGAAAAATTTCCTGACAGTGAAGGTGACAGAGCATTGGAACAGGCTGCCCCAGAGAGGTTGTGGAGTCTCCTTCTCTGGAGCTCTTCAAAACCCGCTTGGATGCGGTCCTGTGCCACATGCTCTAGGTGACCCTGTGCGTGCAGGTTGGACTAGATAACCTCTAGAGGTCCCTTCCAGCATTAGGCATTCTATGATTCTGTGAATCTATGATCAAGGTGATTAAAGTGTCCCATAAGGACCATGGCCTGGGATCGTGAGGCTTCTTGCAGCTGCCTGTAGAAGGCTTCATCCACTTCCTCTCCCTCATCAGGAGGCCTATAGTAAAATCTCAGGACAGTGTCGCACTTGTTGGCTTGCCCTTTAATCCTTACCCACAGGCTTTTGATGCACGCTTCATCCTCCCCTACACTGAACTCCATACATTCCAGTTGCTCTCACATGGTAGGAGCAACTGCGCCACCTCACCCTCCTGGCCTGTCCTTCCTGAAAAGCCCCATGGCCACATTCCAGTCATGAGAGCTGTCCCACCATACCTCAGTAATTGCAATGAGATCATGGCCCTGCAGTCACACATGCATCTCCAGTTCCACTTGTTTATTCTCATTCTTCATGCATTTACCCAGAGGTGTTTTGAGTTGGACTCCCAGTGTGCCTCTTATTATAGCTGGGACAGCTGCACCTTGACTATGTTGGCCTTCAGAAGTTATTTTCCTGTGCTTAGGGTGCTCTTCACAGGCTATGGAATTAGGCTGTTGCAACTGGCACGACAGGCCATCACCTACCCATAATCTGCATCCCTGATGATGTCTTGTTTAAAGCCCTCTTGATGAGCCCTGCTAGCTTCACAACCTTGTATGATTAATTGCCCATTCATTTTTTTTTTCTTAAGTAGCTGACTGACTAAACTGTCATCACTGACTTTGGCATCATGCACTAGAAAAGTGTGGCCCTGAAGCTTAGTGACCCATAAACACTAGACGGGAGTCCAAAACACACATTTGCCCTTTAAACTCCCATTCTCCTTGAGTTGTCATTTCTGCCCCTTATTCTTCATCCCGAGGTGCATCTGAAACTGACTCCATATCAAAAATCTAATTTGGAACCTGTGCCTTGGTTTCCACCATACACTCTGTATCACTCATAATATAACCCTGTCCTGCAATTGGATATTTTTTGTGGGCATGAAGCTGTTTACATTGATGCTGCTTTATATTACAGATCTGTTCTCTGTGCTTCTAGCTTTTACATTTGTGATGCGTTTCCACACAGACCTTGCACTTCTCACAGAAAGTCGTAGCCAGACAATCAATTTCTTTTTTAATAGTCAGGGTCTTGTACCTCTGTAAACATTCCCTGGACCTGCAGAGCAATCTGTAGCTAGGGCACCTTATCCTTGTCTCCAGCTTAACAGCACAGTCGTGAGACAAGCAGAGACAGCAATAATATTTACAGCATTGGCCATGGTTATACAATGCTCACAAAAGTTTCTGGCCCCTTCCTGACATCCTCATCAACCGTAATAATGTTATAAAGAAGGAAGCTGATCTGGGGGTAAGTTTGCTATTTGGCTTAAAATCCTCCAAACATTTTCTGCTTCAGATAGGAGGAAAATGCATATATTAACATGTAGCAGATTTTCAGAGAAGGGAATCTCTAACAAAGGAATGTCCCTCAGACTGACCTTCCTCTGCACAGACAACCCCAGTTTGACTCAGCCTTTACTGAGGCCTTTTTTTTTTTTTGTTCTGCTTTACAATCCTGCATTTGTCAATTCTGTCACTACTGTAAGTGTGATGAGACACCAGGCTAAGGGGAGATTATTGTTGCTGTTATTTAGGAGAGTAAAATTGTGCCATTCCTTGTCTTACTGCTTTACAACAGGTTACTTAGGCTGCATGGTTTCTTGGCCCTGATCTGCAATGTCTTTTACAGTATCTGGCAAGTGGAAGGTCTGATCTCTCATTTTGTAGGAGAGTACTGACCCAGTCTAAAAATCTATCTTTATTCATATTGCTTAAAATAACAGTGAGATGACATAAAATGTCATTTTCAAGACAGAACTAAACATAATATCCAGGTTCAAATAACTAGCTCAAATAGTCAAAACTTTACTGTCTGGAAAAAAAAAAAAAGTTTCATAAGTTTCATGCACCTATGATGATACCTAATCTAAATGAACAAATCTGTTTCTTCTACCTATCACTCAGTGCCAAACCTCTGGATTAGGTGCTCCAATTGGGGCATATGCCCTATGGAAGCTACCAGTCTGCTCCACTGCCCCTGTGGGGAAGAGGTAACAGTGGGCTTTCAAATACCCTCTCAGGGCTTGGAAGGAGTCTTGGAAGGTTATCTACCCACCTGGGAGATAACCTCATTGGGAACTAGTGGGGCATAGCCTCTTGCCTTGCAGGGGGCGGAATAACTAGAAGGTCCCTTCCGTAGGATCCTTTGTTGCCCTAATGTTGTTCAGTGTCCAAACAGGCTCAGAAAAGTAGTTTACTTTTAAGGACTCCTATGATCCTCCATAACCCGCTGACAATAAGATGCTTACAGTGATTAAAAAAAAATGTGATTAGCTTTGATAATTAGCACTCTTTTGGTAATTAGCACTCTACTCAGGCTCCAGGATTAACAGCGCCACCCAAATTTTTTATCACGTCCATCCTGCCTGCTGGTCCTGTTTACTCAGCCTTTCAGCTCTGCAATGCCCTCCTGCTGTGATTCGACTCCTTCTGCAGTAGCTGTGATCTCTCAGAGCACCGGGTCTGCAAGCTGAGTGCCTGGGTCCTGCTGCTTCTGCAGGAATCATGGTCTCAAAGGACAGTCTTGATTGCATCCTTGGTCTTCTACCTCTTTTTTGCAGCACTGACCTATGCATAAGGAAGCACATATAGCAAGCACCAGTCTGTACCTGTAATTATCCTACAGGTAAAATCCTTCTCAATCAGGGCCAAAGGGCACCATCTGCCCTTGCTGTATGACATCTTGAAATGTAGTTTGCAATTTGCAGCTCCTTTGGGCCGTTCTCCTGGTTTGCATGGTCTTTCTCAGGAATTCTTTAGGGTCTAATCCTTCTTGTTCCCACAAACATGTTCTTCTGAAGCTGGCATTTGGTTATCCTTTCCCATTTTGACAGGTTGCCTGTGCCTTTCAGTACTGTGCAAAGCCCAATGTCTGCTTCATTAACACCTCATGGTCTTCCTGCTGGGCTGGGACTGGATGTAGGGCCTCTTGGCCCAGCTTATAGGACCAGATTCATCTTTATATATGATAGAGATTGCAACCAGACCCCTGAGTGTGTCCTAGAAGTCCACAGCTCTTAGGCATATTCCACCTTGCTTATGCCCCTCAAAACTTTTGGAATGAACTTCTCTCCAGATTGGATGCATTAAGAGCTTGTTCTGTACCTTTGTAGAGTCTACTTTTTCCCTTTTTAAGTACTTTCTCTTCATATTTTAGCTTTATTCATTTTATTTGCCCTTATTAAGGAATATATTTATACATTTGCTGTCTATGCTTTTATGGCTATATATATTTATGTATTTTATATATATACATGTATTATATATGCACATATTCTGTATACTAAGTTTATTTGTAACTAAAATATTTATGCATATTTGTACACTCCTTTATATATTTAAATATTTATCTACTGTTTATATCATAGTACATATAAATCTTTAGAATTATTTACTTTTTTCCAGCCATAATGCTACTGGTGTAAGAAAATCCTCAGCCTTTCAGAGACTGGATATTTTTCCTTAATTTCTAATTGAATGTTACAGATGAAAAAAGTCATTTTTTTTCAGTGATAAATTTACATAACCATTTCCTTGATCAATTTTGTTTTCCATTCTGCACACATTCTACACATTTCTTGGTTGTGAGGTGCACAGAATTTCAAATGAAATCTTATCTCTTTGCAAACTGGCATTAATATTTCTCTAGTCCTTTCAGGAATAGACCATTTGATGTAATCAAAATATTTTATTTTTCTCATTTTTCTTTGGTAACTTATTGTCATCTGTGGTTGTCTAAGACACTCAGATATTGACTCATGGTCTCAATATCTTGGATGTGATTCACCTAATCAATAGGAGATATTCACATTTGAGATAAATAGATAATAATTCAAGGTTCACACTAAGATCTGGGTAATGTTTTCAAATGGGTCCCATGTTTGATCCTAAAATGACATAAATTTGTCCCTAAAAGAGTCTATTTTTTGTACAAAGAGAGTCTAGACTAACTTTGCTGCAGCTGTCCACATTGTAGCTGTCCGAAATAAGATGAGCAGAATCTCAGCTTTTGAAGTTAGGTATTGTTAACTAATTAGGACACTTGGCACTTTCAAGTTTACATCTTTCATTTGGTAGAATTTTGTCTTGTCATTATGTATCATTAAAGTAGAAAAAAAAGAACCTTGCTGTATGCTTTTTGAATTGCTCCAGTCATACCTCTGTGGCATATCACACCTGCAGCCACACACCAAATTATTTGATTTTTCTTCCCAATCGATATATGAACATAGCAGATCTAAAATTAATTAAGAACTGAATATGATATAATCTATTTTTGATTCTCTCTAGATAAGATTTTGAAAATGACAAAGTCAAAATTTAATAATGTATCTTGAATGCCTTGTGTAAATTAACAATGTATATTCTGTACATGGGTTCTTAGCTAAGGTCAAATGTGAATTCTGTGTAAATACATTTAAAAAAACAGTCAGTACCCACTGCTTTGAACAAGATCTTGAATTCTGACACTGTCAATTTTGACTCTTCATTTTCCTTTCAACTAAAAAAATGGACATTTACAGTGTTGATTCTGCTTTCATTTTAAAGAACAAGTAACTTCATTTTCCATCATCAACAGCAAGAGATGCTTACATTTCTAGATAAAATAATTTTAAATAATGTGTTCTTCTTAAACAATTTTGAGATAATTTAACATCATTGATCTATACATTTACAGATATAACAGATACAGTATTTCTTCAAGGGAATTTTATTGAATATATACTATACACTGGACCAGTATCTACTCTATCTCTACTTACAAATTGGATGCAGAGGACAGTAGACAGTTGTTTTGCTTCAGGGATTTTCTATATGATTTGTTTCGTCCTATTACTTTGAAGGAGTCTAAAAATCTTCCATCATACTTTTTGCAATGGTATCCTGGTATCAGCGCATGAACAATCCCAGTTATGAAATGCCTCCCATTATCTATCAGCTGAAAATACATCTCTATGTACAACGCATGATCTGGGTCATTGGTTTCAGGATTATATTGGAAAGGTATAATAAAATTGTTAAATAAAATAAAATTGACAGTATTATAATAGTTATCAATGTTTTGTGAGCTCTTGAATAGTACAGGAAACTAAAATATCTGTTGTAGATGCTGACATTGTAATACCAGGGCCTCAGAAATACTTGGCACTTCTTTCCAAATGCTTTCCTCCTCTCTTGTTATATATTTGCAATATCCAGGCATTAAAATCTTGGTCTCTCTGTGTGTATGGTTTTCAAATGTATTTTGTTGGTGGTGGTGGTGTTAGGGTTTTGTTTGTTTGTTTGTTTTGTTTTTTCATGGTTATAATTGACTCTTTCTTTCAGGGCTTCCCAATTTTCATAGTGACATAGATTTTTCAACTGCAATAGGTAGGTAGCAGGAAGCTACCAAAAGGAAGATTTTGATAAGCAGACATAGCTCAGTAACATTTGTTCTTGTGCCAAGAACATATTATGAGAGAGTTTGGCTTTTGCTTTTGTTGTTGTGGTGGTGGCGCCTATAAATCTATAAATATGTGGGCATTTCTGGGTAGGAAAGGGATATACAGTGTACAGAGATGCAATTTTTATTTATTTGTTCACTACCAAAGCAATCTTTCATGTTCTACCTTAAGACATTTTAGAAAAAATATGCCTTTTGCTATCTCAACAAAGTACTTAGATGTATTCTAAACCTGTTTACCATCAAAATGTTCTTGTGTGACTAGTAATTTTATCTAAATTATCTATATTGCATTGCAAAATTATTCCCTAGTAAAATAGCTTTCAGAAAGAATTTTTTCAGAATAAATGATATCTCAGTTCATTTAAGATCATATTATACTTGCAGGTAACTTTTAGAAAATATTTAAACATGCAAAACCAGGACTCCATTAATAAAGGATTTGGGCACATAAAGAAACTTCAAGTCATTTATTTGAGAATGGAATACTAAATCTTGGATTATATACCTTCTCTGTCTGTACAGTGTTAGAAGTCAATTAGGTGCTTCAAAAGGGACTTCAAAGTTAGTATAACTAAGTGCATCTAACTTAAGGAATACTTCTCCACAGACCAAGGGGTATGAATCCTGTGGAATCAATCACTCATATTCACACTGCAGAGCACTGCATAAAGCTAGTCAGGTTTACCCTGTACAGTACTTACACTTTCCTGCCACATGGACCTCTATAGCCTTAATACATAGTAGTTATCTTTTGAGTATTCTTTTCAGTTCAAAATGTCTGAAATAATGTGAAAACAACACTGCATCTGTCCTAAAGTAGAGCTTTATAGTAACAAAATGAGGGTATGTATTGCATGCTCAGGAAAGTCTTATGAAGGTGCTTCAGGACAAAGACCTTTTGGGAATTGTGTTAGAGCTAACAGATTTTGTATGCTGAAAGTACTCAAGCATCTTGCAGTTTTATTTATTATTAACTCTTGTTAATGTAGAAAGTCTCTTATTTTTCTTATTCTGGGAAAAAATTGCAACCAGAAACATAAAAGATTGACATTAGTTTTTTCTTGGGTCCATCTTAAAGGATGATAATGTGCCCCTGCTTTTCCAAAAAGGTATCTTGTCTCTGGATCTTAGCTTTTTTCTTTGATCCTGAATCTTAAAGTGCTGAAAGAGCAGTTCAGACAACTTTCTGAATTTAGCTGCTGGACACTTCTTCTTGGCAAACTCTCAGGAGCTTCCTGCTGTTAGTCTGCTCCTGGTTCACAGATATGACCAGCACTTAGAGCTACCTCCATGGACAATTTGGCATTTAACTATGAAATTCATCTTAGAGAGCCAAGAGAGCTAAAATGTAGCTGTTGTGCTGTTATATAGGCATATTGTTAAGTCCCATTTCTCCTAAAAGTCTTTTATTTGACTTCAGCCGAATTCAAACAGGAAGTTCAAGATTACAGAAGTTAGTTTTCATAATAGCTCTTTTCAGATGATTTTTCAGACACCGTCTGAACTGAGCTGGATCCCTGAGCTGGATTCAGCTGAGCTGGACGCAGACTATTTTCACAGCTAACCGGAGTGGGAATGTTTATTCTCTATTCCTATAGCAGACTCTAAATGTCTAAAATAGAGAAGGTCATTGTTACATTCCAGATTGAGATTTGTTTATTTTGCAGCAGCGGCACATCATTAGCAATTATCTTATGCATCATCCTTGCTTGGTTGCATGTCAACTTTTCCTTTGCTATATTGATGCCTACCCAGATGACTCTCTACTAGTATTTGTGCAATGGGGCCTCCTTCCAAAACACAACATTTTGCTTTAGCTCTTACTGAATATCATCTTTCTGATTTCAGATGCCAGACTGATCTGCAGACTGTTTTGAAAAAGTCTCTTCCCCCAAAAGCAGCTGCTTTCAGTTCAATATCATCTGCAAATTCTGTAAGCATACTCTGTTTCCTCCATGCCACTAAGGACAACCTGGGCTTAGGAGAGATCCTTTCTGAGTGGGATGCCTTGTGATTATGCACCGAACTATTGATAAGTATTCTTGAAGAATGATTTTTCAGACAGTTGTATACAGATCTTGAAAAGGTTATAACTAGACTTTTGGTTACTTTTGAGATGTTACATGAAACAGTATCTCGCATTCTATAGTATCTCACATTTACCCTCTAATAATTCTTCCTTGAATTTTTTAATACTAAAACACCTAATAGTAAAAGGCTACATGCATTTTGATAGGCTTCATATTCCTCATGATGAAATTTTCCAAAGGCACCTGGTGAACATGTAGAAGTTAGATACATACCTAGAAAATGAAATGACAGACCTTCCATGACCAAGGCTGCTGTGACTGTATTCACCTCAAGCTCTCATCAAATTAGTTATAGTTACTATTCCTTGTTACTTTTATAAATATAGTAGGAAACTGCACATATATTGATTAAAAGTCCAAGTTTCAAGCATACTTGAGGGTTAGCTCTTTTAAAAATTACAGTTTTAAGTACGTAAAGAAAAAAATAAAGAATATTAGAAACATTTCTGATTTTAAAACCTATGTATAGCCTAGAGGGAAAAAAAGACTAAAAACCTGAATTTGCAAACTTGATGAATATTTGAAACTTTCTATAGATATAAGTGAAAATGATTTTAGATTTCATTACCTTTCCATACTTTTGAGATATATAGTAAGACATGCATTTCTATAAATGTATTAAAAATTATTGAAACAACATCATAGACATATTATTTTTTTATCATTACAAATGAGAGATTAGTGTGAGTCTGGCATACTTGTAGTCATTTTATTCTGAAAAAAATAACAGACCTGTTTGTTAATTAGAGCTTGCCCAGTGTCTCTTGACTTTTTCCTGCTCCACCCTGATTTGCAGTCTTTTTTTTTTTCTGTATAAATAAGGAACTATGATCTCGTATAGATAGCATTACTTTAGATCAAGTCAAGTTCAATCTACAGAGTTAGTATAGATTATTCAGGTGTAATTGGGATCACCATTTACACAGAGCATTAGCATTTGCAGTGTTATAACATCAAAATAAATAGTATAATAAATTCAAAATAATGAAACAAACAGCAGATTGAATTAAAGCAATTAATTTATTTGTTCAAATGAATCTCCTTCTAACACATTTTCCTTTCACTTCTTAATTATAGTTACCATTACTTTTCTGCTAGCATGTCAGCAAGTTCAAACTGATCATCGGTAGGAAATAAATATATGTATCTTAGTTTAGCTCAATGCTTACAAGCACTGACCCTTCACAAAATGCTGATATCAACATCATCTAAGGTGGAAATTTATAATTAACATAAAGAAACTCTAAAAAAAATCAAGTAGCAGGTGACCTATCTGTAAAATAATTTTGTGATCACTTTTAACTCTACACAGTAAAAAGAAATATGTTCCAAGTTTTTGAAAGAGTAGACTAGCAGCTGTTCAAATTCCTTAATAGCAATTTCTTGACCCCTTAAACTAATATGAATATTTTTATACTGACCACAACAGTCAAATTATACTGCTAAACTTTCATGAAAACAAATCTCTTTATGATTTGCCAATAACTTCTATTAAGAATTCACACTACCTTCACTGTCTGCTAATAAGCATACAGTGTTTATTTGCACTTGTGCCTGTGCATTGTATATGCATACATAGGAGAAAGTTATTATTATAAATATTGCAGCCTTTATGCAGGAAAATATCTTAAAATCTGTGCTCAATAAATAAACATATATTAAGTAACGCTAGCTACTTATAAATTGGGTCATTCAAGATGGTAAATGTTACTTATTTGAATATGTGATTTGAATATGTGACAAGCTAGTTACAGGGTTAAACCAGCTTTTTATGTGATTGCTTATAGGGGTGTGTGATTTGTAGTCATTAAACTGTCACAGTCCCTACAAGGGTGTTTAGTATAGAATTATTCTATATTTTGAGAAACTACTAATTTGGGCAAGAGATTTTCACCAGTAAAGTATCTTGTTTGACTGTTACTTTCTTTTGCTTTTGCATTTGCATTTGCTTTTACTTTTTTAAAAAAGGGCTAATAGATATTGCTTTTGAAGCATTCACTGGGGCTTATCTGCAGTTTGCCACAGTGTGACTATAATGGTACATTTGGAGACTAAAACAGTAGGGACTTCCATGTAGACACAGTGGGCAGATTCAAATGACCAAATGTCAGAGATTGTCTACTTTATAATCAAGGAGAAATAGATATTTTTAGAACACAGTTAATGTTATCCAAACACTATGTTCAGAATATATTGGACAAAATATGTCTACCCTATCTAGAAGAGATCCTCAGATGTTTAGACCAAATGTGGAATTATATATTGTAGAGGATTTAGGTTAAATGAAGCCTATCGTTAAGAATCTGAGCTCTCCTCATTGTTTTTATACCACATTTTTAACATTATTCTCTAAAACACTATCATTAGGCAAATGTGGATGAAAGTTTTTTCTGTGCTTAAACTGTATGCACTATGCACTGTACTAAAATAAAAAGTTGTTGTACTCCATCTTCATTTACTAGCAAGATCAACTACTTTGAGCTGTAATAATGTACTGGAGACCATACCACTGAAAATACATTTCATATTTATGATGCATTTTTACTCATTATATTACCAAATTGCATCAGGGTTTGCGGAAGAATGGCCTGGAAAAGGGGAAACTTAGAGAAAACCTAGGGCCTAACAGAAGTTTTGGCGTTAGAGAAGCTTGCTTGGGGTGATACACATCCAGGATGGCTGGTATATGCGGAATCTACCTCTCCACGATTCCCTTAGTCTGCCCTCCTAGCACACATTGATAAGAGCAAATGAAGAGTGCAGCAGAACAGAGACTCCACAGTCAAACTTTGCTGGCTTCCCTGTGGAGGGGTAATCTGATGGTGCCGTGCAGACACGAGTGAATGGAGGGTGGAGCGGAGCGAAGACACCGTGGCCAAACTCTGTTGTACTCCCTGTAGAGGTGGCAGCCTGGTGGTACCATACAGCTGATGAGCCACAGCATAGTGTGATGTCTGGTGCTGGGACAACAGTGGTGGCAGATCAGTCCCTTCTGATAAGCTTTGCTCAAACTTCTCCTATCAATACACAACCCCATCCCACTGAGCAAGCTGTCTAGATGCTAGATTAACTTGGGACACTTTTTAAAATCAATGAATAACAAAAGCAAATATGACTAGAGTCATTCAAGCTCCACATGAATGTACAAGAAAATATATAAAAGGCAAACTAGTAAGAGGGACAATAAGAGAAGAAAAGAATGGAAACGAAGAGGGAAGACTTAATTTTAACTTCTGGGTCAGTCAACGCGCTGATCCCCCTCTTTCCTCCCCTCGGGTCGGAACGCTGCCTGAGGAGACTCGAGACTGAGAGCCCTCTCCCATCTTCTGGGGTGAGGGATGATTGCACATTTGTATATCAGAGCTAGCTAAAAACCCTATGCTGTAGTAGAGAATTTCCTATACTGACATCTGAAGCCTGCTTTGGAAATGCTGCATTTGAATAAATCATGCTGTTTGTGAACTCGACTACTTGTTTGGGGGGGACGATCAGACCCACAGTTGACAGACTGTTTGTGATTCCGATACTGCCAGAGTCGAGCTTATAGCAGATTATACTATTTGGGAACTCAATTCGCTGCCACCACTACGGCTTTCAAACTGCAATATTTTCACAGGGTTCTTGAATTATCTGCTAAGACTTCAGTATGGTTCTGTAAGAGACTGTGGTGGAGTGAGTTTGTCTCGACATCGTTGCCATTTGCGCCTCATAACCCTGACATCTTTTCTCTGGGAGGACCAGGCCAGGACCCAGGCAAGGACATCCCTTGCCATTTGCGCATCATAATCCTGATATCTTGTCTCTGGGTGGACCAGCCCAGGACCCAGGCAGGGACATCTCTCGCCATTTGCGCCTCATGAAAGAGGCCTGAACAATGACATTCTCAGCAGTGCCCACCCGAC
>JAUBNY010000135.1:1111467-1123777 GCA_032275445.1 Crypturellus soui | reverse complement strand
CTGATCCATTGCTGACTTGTATTTTAGAGAGACTGTGGAAGAGTTTACTTTAAATGAACCAGAGTGAGCAATTCCTGAAAAGACTGCAGTGAAAAAGGTGGGGGTTGATGATAAATGTAATTTTTGAAAAGGATATATCTTGTTCCTGCTTGAGCAGGAGGGCTGGACGAGGTGATCTCTAGAGGTCCCTTCCAACCTCATTCATTCTGTGATTCTGTGATTCTGTGATTCTGTGACATGAGAAGGTACACGTTGCTTCTTAAAATTCTCAGCCTTATTGACCTATACATCGTTTCAAGAAGTTTAGCTTTTTGTTTGTTTGTTTCTACAAGACATCAGCATTTTCCAGGAATTTTTTTTTTTCTCCTAACACATTGCATCCTTCAGTCAGGATACAATCTTATAAAATTCTGATGTGACAGATTTTTTGTTCCTATATCCTCATGATTAACTTTTCTCCTAATTTTGTAGCATTCGCTTCCCCCATCCTAACTTATGGAAGTTAACTTTCTAACTCTATTTAATAGAGACTTCCTTTAGATGTAATGGATAGACAATATACTCGACGAAGGGGTTTCACATAGCTGTGAGTATATTGACCTCTGGGGTGTCCATATACTGGAAGATTAAGGTGAATAGCTCAGATTCTTACATATGCACATATGCATATGTATGTAAATATATGCAAACATGTATATGCAAATATATGTATAGGTAATAATACATAGTATGTATATGCCGTAAATATGTGTGTGTGCATGCGTGTGTGTGCTCATATGCATGTGTGTGTGAGGTAAGTATATATATGTGTATATATATATTATATATACATATATATATGCACACACAAAATTAGATGAGAACTCCATCTTATTAATTTCTCAGTTTATTTTATCTAGAATTTTTTTTCTTATGTGAACCTAAGAATTTCCCTTTGTAAAATAATTAATGAGAAACACCACAGAATAAATTCCTGAAATATTTTATTGATTACTTTGAGTATATCCTTGTTATCAAACCAATGTTTTTACACTTTTCTTCAAGCCATAAGTTATCAAAATATATCATGAAAAAAGTACAACATAACAGATATGTTAAAACATTAAAATTCTAATGAAAGCGCAAAGTTTTATATCATTAGAACAGCAGCTACAGGCACTGATGTACTAAAAATACTCAGAGTTTAACAGGTACTTTGTTCACATTAAAATTAAAAGTGAAGGAGAAAGCATAAATCTGATATATTGAAAATAAAAGGTAATTACCAAACAATTAAAATAAAACACAGCATGCCAATTATTTTAATTTCTCTTAATTTATTCAAAATTGAAATCAAAAGTGTGCTTACTAATCAATCTGCTGAGAAGCCGTAGACTGTTAGGAAAAGTGTGAGTCAGTGAAACAGGGAATATATTCATATTTAACATCTGGTGTGGGTCTCCTTGCTGACATATTCTAGCATATTCTACAATACTACACTCTTCTGTCCTAACTGCTGAGTTCTCCTTTTGCAGTGATACTCCTGTGATTTACAGTGTCCTTAGTTAACATCACTGGATATAGCTACATTGTAAGCTTTCAGTGTTTATTTATGCTCTCTCCTAAATCTAAATATGCACTACTTGCAAATTTGCTTCATATCCATATTATGTGTATAAGAATCTTATGGAGCCTTATCCTCAAAAAGAGATCTAGGTGTTAAGTGACTGGCATGGAAGTCGAGATGCGTCTGCTATCCTACCTAAATACCACAGTGGTGGATGTTTTTGTTATCTCCACATCACAGCAGCTTTACTCTGGTTTGGATGAAGACTCTTTAACATCTCTAGCTTTTCTTTCTATTCACTTTTAATTTCAAATTCCAAGGTCTTTCTTTCAGAAAGGCTTGTTTTGTTGATGGATCAATAGGTTAAAGACAAATCTATCCTACTGCTACATTTGCTGAACTGACCTAGATATCATCAGGGGAAATAAGAGTTGGTGACGGCCATCTATGAGTATAAAACTTCTCTGACATGGTTTATAAACCACCCCATGATTTCCAAGTCTGGCTATTCTTATTCATAAAAATGTATCATCAACCTCTATAACTGGTAAGCAACTTAGACTTTCAGAAACAAATCTGGTATTGCAGAATGTAAACATACTCTCCTCTCAAGAATAAAAAATAAAATGAATTTTATTGGGCCTGTCAAAGAAAAAAAACACATATTGCAATGCAAGACCATTAACAAAAAAATATAACTACCTGAGCAGCATGCTTGAGCAGTAAGGCTAAAATAAATACAGTAAACTAGCAACTACACTTAGAATACACTTAGAATTGAAGAGTAGGCAGTTTTTCAGCAAAAATTGAAATAAATGTAAATGCAGAACTGTATGCAAATGGTGAGATCAGGTATAAAGAATATATGGAAATATAGATGAATCTGTAAGTAATAATAGTGATGAAGAGCAACTTATCTATCGGCAAAAGAATTCTCAAAACTATATTTGATAAATGAAGAGAATATTGTGAAATTTCTCCTAAAAACAAGGATCTGTGACTTGATTCATATACAAAGGCATACTTACAAAAATAGAAATGCAGCTTTGGCCCATTACTTCAAAAGAGCAAATTTTCATAAATTGGATATTTTAGTAAGTAGCATGGACACAATGAAGACCAATGTTGTACCAATAACTTGCTTGGACAGTAAACTGATTTTTGCTACATAAACAAAATTCAGTGGTCTAGTACAGGACACTCAAGCATTTGTGACAAATTTACAGTATAAATTATGTACAATAGAAATGATAGGGATGATTACCATAATTATAAAGTAGGGAAAGAATTGGTTAAAAGAGAAGGAATGACTTATGCTGTAAAGGAAACAGATATAGGCATAGAGAAATGGAAACAGTGAAATACATCAAGAATTAGTTTGAAATAACTATTTTGTTCCTTATTAACTCTTTTATTTATTATTCTGGACAATAGAGCAGGAATATACCAACAAAATTTCATGATGAAATGAGATTGGAAGGAATTTAAAATACAAAGGAGAATCAGAGTATTATAGAAAAAAAAAATTCTAACTGTTGCAATAGAAATAGGATGTAATATAGTGCTAAAATGATCAAGGTCACATAGTGAGGGATTGATACAGTTCTTGCTGTTAGCTAGGGAGGCCAAGGAAGAAATATCTGAAAATTATGAAGGATAAGATTATATGTTATGCTAGTGTTTGCTTGGGGATTGCACGTGGACGTGAGGAAGCTTTAAAAATACTTCTTTTGCATCCAAGTATAGGCCCAAGGTAAATATTTAAGCCTCCTCCACCCGCACTCCTTTTATTCCTTTTTAGCATTACCTGAAGCATGGAATAATATGTTGCTCCTCATAGCAAGGGTTATTAGTTAAGATTATTTAATCAGCTAGAAACAGGCACAATTTTTGGTTTATTTGTTTAGAGTTGGCTCATATCTAGAAAGGCATAGTGCTGTATAGTGGTTTTACATCTGCTTTCAAAAGTTTGAGTTTCCATGGTCTGTAATGGGATAGCTATAAATCAGCTTAATGTGGTCATAAAAGAAGATATGTGCTTGGAGGTTCATCACGTTTTATTTTCAGAAGAAATGTGAATGACATTACAAAAGTAAGCTGAATATTATACAAAGTTCTATCATCCACATTACAGAAAGGGTAATTCCAAACAAAAAAATGCTTCACTAACTAGTAAGAAAATGGAGAAACTCTGCTGAGGTGGACCAGTAGACTTGGAGCTTCTCACCTTCTAAAAAAAAAATCAGAAAAAAATAGTCAAAATGTTATCAGAAAACGTTGTCGTGTCCCTTGTCAATTACTTTTAATGAATTGTGATGAATTTTTGCCATGGTAAAAAAACTTCCACTGTCATCCCATATAATCTGAGGATTGAAAAGGGAAAGAGAATGTGAAGGGATCAACAAAAGAACAACGTATCCAGCTGCAACTATTTTTCCAGTCTTACTGCTATTTATACTGGAAACCCATTCAAAGTAGAGACTGGGTCTTAGACCTACAACATGTTTTAGTTTCTGCATAGAATCATTATCTTCTAATAGTCTGGATATTTGGTAATATACGTGAGGATTAAATCTATTTTAAATGAGGGTCAGAGGTGAAAACATGTTTCAGAAAATACAGTAATTTTTTGTATTTCCACAAAAAAAAAGTTATATTAATTGAAAAAGTCTCTGCTATGATTATAAAAATAAAAATTTAACCTTCACTCAAACTAAGGTAGATGTTGAAAAGTCATCCTGTTGCTGATTCCAAAGTCCACCCCATTTCATGCTAAAGCAATAATGACAGCTATATCTGAAAATAAACTCATTTAAAAAAGGAAAGAAAAACTATCATAACTCTGGAACTCAGTGGAAATAGCAGAGGTTGATGATTCTTTATGATTTCTAGATTCAAAAATGCCAAGGTAAATCTGTTAAAGACATCCTCCTTGCGTCTACAAGGAGCAGATAAACACTGCTTCCAGCCATCATTTATTCTCCATTTTGAAACTTCCATATCTAAATGTGCAATCTTTCCAAACCTTTCCAAGGACCTGCCGCAACCACAACCTTTAAGTAATTGTTCAAAGCCATTTAAATAATCTGGTAGTTGAAAACATAGTTGGTTGTAATTCCCCAAAGCCATGAATATTTTTACCACAGGTACCAGGTGACTGTAATGTGAACAATAAATCGGGATTAATAGTTTTTTAACAGATTAGTCAGTAAACACAAAAACTTTTTTTTCATTGTTCAGTTGCATTCAACTGTTTTGCAGAATTGATACTGATGTTAAAAATAAGAATTAAGTCTCAGATGCAGTGTGATTAACTTAATCACCTAATACAGATAATATATAAGACAAAATGTAGAAATAATTTTAGGTCTATTTTCTGGAAAAAAAATCACTTATCTTCATTGAACAATGCAGAAAAGTTGGCATGTCTGTGAACATCTAGAGGAAAATCCTGTACATTTATCTTGTTTAACCTGTAATTCAATGAAAAGGAATAGATAAGTGGCAAAGATCTGGACCCCATCATCTGTGACATTCAGTATATCTAGCTTATAGATACATTATGTTTATTCTTTTTCTCTAAACTTTGGGCACTGAGCTAATATCAAGTAAGTAACTCACATCTCTTCTTACATTCAGCACATAGAGACAGAAGCCTCTGTCAGAATCAGCAAAGAGAATTCCATTTTAATTTTCTAAGAGAAAAAAAAAAAAGAGAATTTCAAAACTTGTTTAGTGAAGTATGGACCACCTAGCAGGGGAGAAAAGAAAGTCTAAAGGATCATACTGATAGGCTGCTGATGGCAAAGAAGTTTAGGGAGATGATTGCCTACTTCCTGCAAGGGAAAAAAAAGGCCTCTTGTGCTTTGGATACACCAATGCTAGTTAACCTGACTCATATCTTTGAGTCAGATACCACAATAAGCTTTGGTTGAGATATTCATGCTCCTCATGAAGATCAGCCTCTGTAGTTGCCAATAATAGGATACTTGCTTGTCTTACGATTAGAGTACTATAGAAATGTTTAAATCAGTTTATCACATTCAAGTCCTAAGTATGTAAGATTTGGGGTAATATTGTAATTTAGGTAATATCAGTTATATATTTCTGATTGAACACTCAGTGTCTTAATTACATGCAAAATACATACTGTCAATGTTCAATATTCATGAATGATTTTTTTCTTTTATGGATAAATTAGAATATTGGAATAACTGGAAAATGGATCTTGAGAAATGGCTGTTTTTTATGTGAATTTTTCAAAGGATGTTGTAAACGTAAAATAATAATAAAAATGTTCCTTAAATGAAAAGTTGATTTCCATTTTTATTTATTTTTTTTTAGTTACAGAAGTTTCATCAAATAAAAATTTTGAGATCTAAAAAGAAAAGTAATTTGTCCGCAGTAAACATCTACAGAGGAAGCAAAAATGCAGCTTCACTGTTATGGACCAAGAAAATCAGAGACCTGGCTCTTCAATGGAAGATAAGCATAGCACTCTCAATTGAAGCATAACATCAATAGATTCAAAAAGCAGAAAATTCAGCATCTATTTTAGAAGGAAAGAGGTTCAGCAGAAAAGGATGTTAAGGCTACTGTTTGTGCCTGCCTGTAGATATAGACAGCGGGAGAGTTCTCTCTACTGAGGTAATGAATAATTAAAACATGCTTAAAACCTAGCACAGATAGTGGCAGGACTCTATCAAACAAGCTTTTGGAGGCAGCAAAAATGGCACCCTGTTGTCTGTTAATGTGGAGGCATGAGTAATGTTGGCCCTTAAAACTCTGCAAGAAGAGAGCTGAGAATATCTAAATTTAGGAGTTTGTTTTCTGACTGTTATTACAACAGACAAAGCTATGCAGGTATATTGACAAGACAGTAAGTGAGCAAGTTGTTTTCTTCCCATCACAGTAATTTAGAATAATTAATGCTGCCTTAGGGCAGGGAGATAGGATAGATGACCTCTCCTTGTTTTTTTCAGTCGCTTTCTTTTTATAAACTTTTGATCATTAAAGATTTTTTCCCAGTGAGAAAAAAAGCAATAAGATGATATAAAAATAAGATTTATTTTCTACCTTTAAGTCTGTTCTGCTGCTGTTGTTGTTTCTGTTTTTCTGCTTTTTCTTATTCTGTTTTGATGCATGGGGACAAGACATTAAATCCTGGTCAAATATATTTATATAAATTTTTAGTAAACCTCAAGGGATATAGGAACTATTAAGCAGAAAGTAGAATAAATAGGCAAAAATGAGGCAAGTGCAGATGGCTAGTTTAATTCTCAACTGAACCTGCTGAGCTCTAATGTATACAAGGGACAATTAGTGCTCAGGTATCATTACTTGAAACACATGTATCACACAGTGAAAAGCTACTATTTAATTTTATTTGTCAATGAGCAATTGTGGAAACATAGAATGATATTAAACAGGGTGGATCACACAACAGCACAGATAAATGCTTTAAAATCATGTATAGTAAAAGTGTGTTTGATTTGTCTGGAGAATATTCTGGAGAGTAAGGTCCTTTTTCAGACTTTTTTTGTCAATGAGATCATCAGATCATGATTTAAAAAAAATGGACTTTAAGGTTGAGAGTGGTTATTGCAATCATTTAGACTGGATTCATTTTCATGTCTTTGCATCAGTGGCTGAATTATTGTTCTCTGACCTTTGTGTAGGATTCATGAATCTTCAAAATATAAATGGTGTAAAATTGAAAATATGTAAAATTGTAAATATGTGTTGTCTAATATCTCCCAAGTGGAAATACGAATCTGTACTGCTTATGAATAGGAAACCAATGAAAGCTTGAGTAATATGGAAACCAATACCAGTAAATAAATATGAACTTTTCAGACATATTTCCAGGAGTTTCCATCACATTTATTCAGTTTAGTCTAAGTCATTGAAACTCTCATTAATGTCCCTCCAGTATTCTGCCTTATATCTTATCCTCTTCTAATATAATACATTATATTATATATAAAATATAATACATTATATTTTTTCACCTTTGCAAAGTAATGTAAAATGACATTTCTCAGAGCAGCCAGAGTAATGGTAACAAACAGAAACATAAAATACCATTTTTTCCACAATGCAAAACTAGGTAGCACATTTTATTGTCACATTGATTTTAGTCCTTGTTTTAGTCTCTTTGCAAAATTTTATAATTAATGTCTCTTTCTGTACACGTTGCTATTTATTAAAGAATGTCAGATATTGGGAAGATGAGTGGGAGTCATCTCACTTAAGTTTTGCCATTTATAAATATAAACCACTTTTAACTACAGCTTGATTCAGTTGTCCATGCATGGGTATCCAATGCCACTGAAATACCTTGTAATAAGGTATTTATTTGTTGTAAGTCTCTGGTTATCACTTCAGAAATAAATAGATCTTCTGGGTTGAATTATTTGAAATGATAGTGTTTCACTGTGTATTATGACTCCACTCCATTTCTTGGATTTCTGAATTCCAGATAGCTATAATTTTAGGATTTCCACTTCAGCTTACTATTTTAAAGACATCTAAGATTTTTAACTAACAATTAATAAAGGAAAGCATACTTTTCATTTCCTCATGCCCTCAACAAAAATGGCAACAGCGTCTTGCATTTCTACAGGCAAAACCTTTCTCAGCTTTTTTTTTTTTTATTTTTTTTCTCTGTTTGCATCACAAAGAACACTATCTGTAGAGATGCCTCAAAAGCTTAGGGACCAAGTTTCTCATCTCTGTGATTGTTTCCCTCATAGAATTAACATGGTGAAAAAAACAGGCAAATAGAGCTAGAGAGCAAAAGAAAGAAGTTAGGATAAACCCATCAGAAGCAATGAGGTGCTAACTTTGAAAGAGAAGTACAAATCTTGATCTGAAATCTTCTTCTTTAAGATAGGTGAAACACTTGCCATTTTCCCAGGAGTTGGAGACCACCCTCGAACACAGTTTTTCCGCAGATGAAAGACAAGAGTATTGCAGTTTCATCATCTTGTTCTTTTGGAACCCTAAGGTGAACCAGGGGCTCAGACACTCACAAAATTAAATGCTCACAAATGCAGTATGGACCTTTTATCTTTTCCCTCTCTTGTCTGTTCATTTCTTGTATATATATATATATATTATACATACAAGATTATGTATATTATAAAGTATATATTCTTTAATATATACTTTAGTTCACCAAAGCATTTCATATTAGTAAAAAAGGCCTTCTGCGAAAATCTCCAGACTTCCTGAGTGTTTTTCAGGTGATCAGAAACAATCCTCTGATCAAAGCACCCTCTGATCTTTGCTGAGAGATACAGAAGATGGGTCTTTGGCTTCAGATTGGATCTCTGCATAATCCTGGCACTATTTTTCTATTTTTAAAACACGTTTTTTACTCCACACTACATCAGGAAAATTAAATTTTTGCTTTTATGTAACAGTAGATTCAGACTGGAATGCTCAAGCCAGACACCTTAAAACCTCTGTTAGTACTCATCACAGAAAAAGTTAAAAGCGAAATGAGTTTATTTTATTTTGCATTACAAAGTTGAACTAATAGAAAATAAATAAATAAAATACAATTAAAAAGTAAGAGAATAAATTCAGTATATAATTCTTTTTACACAAAAGCTCATGTAATAAAAAAATAAAGTAAACTTAGAAAATGACATTAACAGAGACTGGTTGTGACAAAAAATTTTAGAAGTGATAAGGCCACTCTTGAGGCCACCAGATTCAGCTTAGTGAAGTCAGGAAACAATATATGTGCTGCAAACATCAGCAAATTGCAGAACATCGGCAAATTACATCAAATAAGCATAAGTTACCAAATTGATCAGAAAGATGAAGTGAAAATGTCAGAGAGGAGTAGAAAAGTGATGATACATATCATGAGAAGAGCTAGTAGTAAATATATTGATTTTTTTATGATACAACTAATCTTGAGCTAAATTACTATATCAATTTGAATTATATTAATGGAGTTTTTACAAGCTAAAGAAGGGAAACCTGGTGACAAATGTAGATAGGCAAGTGTCAAAAACATATACAAATAAATCAGAAGGAAAAATAACCAAAAGTAAAATTGGTTATGAAATTAAAAAAAAAATACAAATATCTTCAATCTTCTGATTGAAGTATCTGATTATCAATTTTACACAACTTTCATTACCATGACATCAAGCAAGTAATACACTGTCTCCAACATTTGTAATCATGTTTATATTTCTGTAGACAGAACAATTTTTCAAACATAAAGAAAAATGTACAGTATCTGAAGAATATTTGATTTTTAATCAAATTACTTTTGCTGAACTGCCTGTAACAATGTGCATTAGTTAAGCAGAGATCAAAAAAAAACAACAAAAAAGTACTTTTATACATTTTGATATACTTTGAATAACATCTGTTGAAATCATGTATACCACTTTAAAACACTCTTTATGCAGGTTGAGAACTAGAGACTGCCAGTTTTGTGTGAATCAAAAATCATCTTTTCAGTGTTTCATCACTGAAGCATATAAAGTTGTCAGCAGTTCCCAGCTGTTCTTTAGGACAAAGGGTACAAGGCTCTGAGAAGACTACTTCCTTTGTAAAAGATATGTAACCTGCTTCCTCAAAATCCACTTGTAAATAGACACGCATTACTCTTATGTAAACATATAACTTTGAAGATAGAAAGCTAGAACAGTGATCTCAATGGCAAATCTAGAGACTCTATAGCCTTGAAAAAAAAAAAAAGGCCTCCTCTGGAATTAATTATAAGGAAGTATAAGAAAAAATGAAAGAAGTAGAGACTAGATGGTAGCAAGGAAGGATGCAGGTAAATACAGGAAAATGCATGTTCTTTCTAAGCATAATCTGTTTTTTCTTTGTCCTTATAGATATTAAATATCTCCAGCCTTGTCCACCTTCATTTTTCCCATTAATAATAAAATTATGTCCTCAAAGAGATGTGGTGTACACCCTGCTGCCTAGAGAGAGACGTTTTACCACCTTTCTTGAAAAGCTGAAAAATAGACCTGCTTTGGCCTGCTATTCAAGTTTCCATTTGGTCTCATTAAAACTTGCCATAGATATTATCAATCTGCAGTAATTGATGCTAAATTTGAAAATCTATCAAAATGTCATATAATTTTTTTTTCACGCTAAATAGAAATAGTAAGTATAGTAACTAGCTAATTTTAATGGTAGAAGGAAAAGAATGGATTAACTGCCTAATACATTTCCACAACTAACCTGATCTTGAATATAGTAAGTTAAATCAAGGATCAGATTATTTCTAATTTACAACCTGAGATAATTTACTTTTAAGATACATAGACTCAAAGCCTTAACTTTGAATGTGAAATCAAAGTTTCTTTTAATTGTCTTCATGTCTAGAAAGACTCAATTTCTGACTCTGGCCTATCTGCTCATTAGTATAATTTACTTATATCACAGTAGAATAAAATGAGATCGTATACACCCAGGTAGTAAATCTAAAGATACTAAATACAGAAAATTACAAAGAATTCAGGAAAATATTAAGACGTGCAGGCTGAAAATTACAAAGTATGACCATAAAAAGTAATCACTTATCTCTACAGTTATCTATACATTATAAGCATGCAATTTTAAACATACATACACACCTGCATGCATATATATTTATATATATTTTATATATATATATATATATATGTTTCCCATAATGGGCAAAGTATTTTTTTCTTGCACTCCTCAACATCATTAGAACATGAACTCTCCCCTGCATGAAAAGTAGCTCAGAAACAAGATATGAGATATTCTTCCACCGAAATTTCTGACTCTTCCTGTACTAAACATTCAGAGTATGCCTAGAAAAGTGGAAGGGAGAACAAAAACTTTATTGCCAGGGAAAGTTATAGGCACAGCCACTTTCATTTGTGATACAGCTAGAAGTAATGTCCTCCTAATCAGCAGTCTAGGAGTTCAGCACTCACCAACATACCTATATACCCAAATACGTTAAAAGATGTTCCTGACTAGAACATACTACCCCTATTCTTAAAATCATATCTTCTCTTTACAGAAAATTCACAGGTTGAATACAGACCGAAAAAGCAAAAGTCTGAACATGATTATACAACCTAGTTTTCCCTTTTACCAGTCAGGATCTCTCTTCACTAATGACAACAACCTGATCCTTCTGTGCTTCCTCTTTTTGGCCAGATGAAACAATAATACTTGTTGAAGCATTAATATAGCTTCAGTAGAAATGAAGAAAGATTTACTCTAGAAATCTTATATATAAGTAGATAGGGAATTAACCCTACCTCAGTCTCCTGAGGCAAAGGGAAAGTGGACAGAAAGCAGCTGAGTGAGAGGAGGAAACCTGAGCTTGGATATCCTATCCAAGAATATGAAAAATTTTGAAAGGGAAATCTTTTTCTCCTTTGCTTTTGGAAGAAAAAAAAAAAAGAGGTATGTACCCTGGTCTCTCTTGCTGCCCTACTTAAACTCAGTTCTGAAAGCAAGTTCAATACAGCTTGATCCTTAGTGTTTCATCATGTTAATGTTAGTCAATCTGATGTTCAGTTGATATGTAGAGGATTTATATTTTGTCTATTCTAGTTTACATTCTGAAATTGTTTCAGAGCTTTTAATAATCTATATGTGTGTACATATGCAAGTATATATGCACATATAATATAGGTGATATGCACACATAAATATTGTGAAATAATAACTGTCTTAGCATGGTTACATGCTTTCATTACATAGTCAAATAGACAAATTACATTATATTCATTACAT
>JAUBNY010000135.1:1093057-1111367 GCA_032275445.1 Crypturellus soui | reverse complement strand
AAATAATAACTGTCTTAGCATGGTTACATGCTTTCATTACATAGTCAAATAGACAAATTACATTATATTCATTACATTCATTTACATTCATTACATAGACAAATAATCACAGCTATTTACTTTAAAGTGTATTGTAGTTAGAAGGATTAACCTGTAGATTCTTTCTCTAAATTAGATAACTTTTTTTTCTTGTCTTCTTTCATGTTTATCTATCCTCCTTTAATATTTTGATCTTATTAGCTTCACAGTGTTATTAGATAAAGATAGGGAGAATAGATGTTCAAGCCATCAAGTTCCATCACTCCAAGAAACTTCATATTTAAAAGTTTTGCATGGCATAGTCTAGAGAAATAGGAAACGGTATGGACAAATTTTTTAATGCTAATTCAGAGATGTGACTTCTCCTTTTAAAAACCACCTTGCAAAAAATATAATTCTGGGGATTCTCACAGTGAAAACAGGCAGAATAATTACTATTAATCAGGATAGTTTTATTGCTAAATATATAAGTATATTCAGCAAAGGAACCCACAAACATTGACAAGGAATTTAAATTTAAGTTTCAATCTCTTTTGGATGTTCCTTATGGGCAGTTCTTAAGAGATTGTAGTAATGGATCTAATTTTAAAAAGTATGAAGTGTCCTACTATCCAAATCAGTTCTGATTCCTGTCTTATATTACCATCAATAATGCATTTCAGTATTTCATTTTCATAATCAAAACATCTTATCTTTTACATAAGTACTCCCATAGTAAAACAAGAATCTTTAAAGTTTGTTTTCCTGAATTAAATTGGTGTCAGGTACAATGTGTCTTGTTGTACATGGCTGGGACATGGTTGTACATTGTCTAACTTGATCAAATGGTTCTTATCCCTATAAACTATCATTTGCAGTAGATTTACAACTTGCAGCTAGAGACTTCTGTTAGATGTTTCATACAAAGTAAACAGAAATTCTTACATGCAGATAGAAATTCCCATATGCTTTCTCTGAACATATTGGGACAGAAAATAATATCAGAAATTAAAGAAATATAGGAGGTGATTTCTACTAAATCTGTACAAATAAATTGAGACATTTATACTCCAGATTTGCCTTAATATGATAAAAATCATAAATTTCTGGAACTATCACTGAATTTCATGGACTTAATTAACTCCAGAATGAAATATAAAAGTGTCATTTATATAACTGTCTTATAACAGCTTATGATTACAAATTTCTAATAAATATTTTTTTCTGTAGATAAGGAAATTCCTACAGTAATCTGAAACATAAAGCCTGAATCCATAGTTGATTGAAGTCAATATGAATCTTCTGAATAAACTGCAGCTTTCCTTTATCATATGTAATTAATCTATTCTGTATATTATTCTGCCAGGTAAACTAATAAAATCCATTAAAATCAATACCACAAAAATACTCATGTGGGTATCTTCTAATTTTTTTTTCCCCAAAAAAATCTTGAATTAAACTCTTTTTATTACTGGCACCCCTACATCTGCCTTACATTCATTTAAAAGTGTCATTTTAAAAAATATTGAGTTTTTTATAAATCTCTGGTGAGATTTCAAGCTTGGTATTTTGAATGTGTATTTTACATTAAATGAGGGGAAACAAATAAAAGCAAAAATCTAAACTCTTAAATTTAAGAGACTGAGAAATATAGATGGATAAACAGTTAGGTGTCTGCTTCAAACTGAGCATGAAAGATTCCAAACTCTTCCTCTCTCTCTTAAAGTGATATTAGCTCTTGCTAGTGCTGTCATTTAAAGCTGATAAAAGCTAAATTGTACAAGTACCGAATCAAATCCTGCTGGAGATACTTGGCTGTCTCATTTATAAGGTTTTCACCAAAGGACAGGCAGACAACACAAATGAATCAATGGCTACAAAAAAAGATGTGTTTGCCAAGTATTATCAGCACATCAAATGTTTTTCTTCCTTTATGAAATGGTTTAACAAAACTTCCTGTGAATATTTCACAGAAATGGACAGTTATGAATTGCAACTTAGATTTTGTGTAGTTAGTAATCCTGAGGGCTATAACGTCATCTCTGAAACATTAACTGTACGAACTCAAATTTCTGTTGATGAAATGTGTTAATGTGAATGAAGAATATGGTATGTGAACATTTCAGGCATAATTTCCTGCCTTTCTCTTTGATTTATATGTATACATAGGGGTAACTTAATTCACATGAGATCTATAAGCAATTTATTTTCAACTACTTAACTAAAACTGGACAGTAATTTCTCTGACTTTTAACATGATGCTGTAGCTAAAGCACAAATGACACTGAGTGATACTGAAGAGTTGTCATTTTATTGTTTATCTTTGGCTTGGGGTACTTTAGATATTTTTGTTGCAAAGCCAAATTACTCTCCTTGTAGACACATGCAAAGAACATATTTCCCTTGGGCAGATATTACATGGAAAACAAACAGCAATAGCCATGATGACTTTTTTTTTTTCACTTTAAATTGAAGAGCCATAGAGCAACAATCAAAAAGAAAAAAAAATGAACTAATAATGTTGTACTGTTGCCAAGCACCTTGCACAGCTTCATGTTCAGCTTATTCTTGCCATTCTAAACGATAAACACGTTTCAGTCTGTGCAGAAATCATTTTCCTCTCTTTTGTTTAGAAACAGAGGGCTACAACTTGTACCCTCACTGATTTTATTTAATTTAATAAAGAGAATCTTTTCCTTATCAGTGATGTTGCTTGTATGTCATGAACCATGAAAAATAATTATGTTCCTTCCTCAGCTGAAACTTTGTAACTCCACATCAGCTTAGTGAATACTCAAAAAAGTTGACCTAAAAAGGAGCAGATAAACAAAAAGGATGTGGATAAACAATACAGTGATTAGAATTAGCCCATGGAAAACAAGCAAACAAAAATAAAAAAACAACAAAAGAAAAACAAAGCACACATATTTGTCTTGAATTGTCAACCCAGAACTAAATTCAGATTCAGCATAGTAAAATAACTTAGCCAAGGAAATTCTACTGAAGTCAATGAAAAATATTATTACATAGAACTCAAGGAGCTGTAGTTCACAGAGACCATAATGCAAGGAAGTAAAATGTCTTCTTATATTGTGTACCTCTACCTTTCCATTTCAAAGAATCACAGAATGGTTGTAGTTGAAAGGCACCTCCGGAGATCATCTAGTCCAACCCTCCTGTTCAAGCAGTCATCTAGAGCATGATCCCTGGACATATTGCCCAGGCCTATCCAGATGACCTTGAATATCTTCAAGGATGAAGGCTCCAAAATACATCTAGGCAACCTATTCCAATGCTCAATCACCCTCTCAGTAAATAAGTTTTCCCTTATGTTAAGATGAAGTTTCCTGTGTTTCAGCTTGCAACCTTTACCTTTTTCTTTACCTTGCAACCTCATCCTTTTCATCTGGGCACTGCTGAAAAGATTCTGGGCCCATCTTGTTTATAATCTATTTATTTATTTATACATAGACATTTATCGACATTGATATGATCCTTTCTCGCTCTTCTCATCTGCAAGTTGAACAAATCCAGCTCTCTCATCCTTTCCTCATTTGAAAGAAACTTCAATCCTTTAATCATCAAAGGAGCCATTTGATGGACTAGCTCATCATTAGCTTCATCTCTCTCTTGTACTAGAAAGTCCAGAAGTGGACACAGCCATCCAGGTGTGGCCTCACCAGAGGTAGGATCACATCCCTCAATGTGATCAATGTGATGCCTTACAGGCATCAAATATCACAGTCTTTCAATCCTTTAAGCTGTGCTTTTCAACCAGTTTTTATCTACCTCACTGTCTGCTCATCTAGCCCATATTTTATCAGCTTGCTTATGAGGATGTTGTGTCAAAACCCTTACTGAAGTCAAGGTAGCCAACATCCACTGCTCTCCCCATCTCTACCCAGCCAGTCATTCCATCAGAAAAGACAGGTTCATTAAGCATGACTGCCCCTTGGTAAATTCATGCTGGCTACACCTGATTATCTTATTCTTCATAGGTTTGGAGATGGTGTCAAGGAAGAGCTGTTCCACATACCTTTCCTGGGATCAAGGCATTGTTGACAGGGCTGGAATTCCTTGGAATCAAAAATCTTTGAGAATGATCCTGCACTGACATCTACCAGTTCCCTCAGTGCTGGGGGTTCATCCCATTAGGGCCCATGCACTTGTGAATGTCACGTGATCCTTAATACTACCCTCCTCCACCAAGGTCTTCCTTTCTCCTCCATGGTCTCCAGCATCTGTGATTCTTTAGAGCAAATCTTATAAGTAAAGACGGTGGCAAATAAGTAAATCCTGGCCTCCATTTGTCAGTCTCCAGCTCCGACTCAGGGTCTTCCTGAATTCTTCTGTGGAAGACTTGCTTGAAAAGGGGGAATTTAGAGAAAAACTAGGGCCATGCCCTATCCATTAGGGTTTGTATATTTGGGTGTTTAATGTTTGGGTGTTTAACAGCCAACAATGGCTGTTGTCATTGAATAGTGATAAACCAATCCCTCCAAAACCAGATATCCTCTACAGTTCAGATATTCTCATATCCTTTATCCTTATCCATATTCTTCCATACACAATTTGCTCAGGCAAGAATGCACCATTTTGAGTTAGATGCTGAAATTCCCAATATATCGGTTGGTGTAATGATTGAAGGGCAGCCAGCATCTGTTGGATTCTATAAAGGACACAGAACTTGCTTTATGTAAACAATGAAAAAACATTTCACATGAATTCCACATTTCATATTTGTCAACCTAAATTTTCGAGAGCGAAGATTTATTTTAGCTTGCTTTGCTGGGAGGTTTTGATTGTTTACTTTTTTATCATATAATATGGATCAGCCTAGTAAAAGACCAGAAGACATATCTATCAAATACAATTCACTGTGTCCCTGATATATGGGGAAAATAATTAAGTATACCTCTTTTATACAAGAGAATTGTTGTATAATTCTGTAATTGTTGAAAATGTTGAAAAATATAAATTTGCTTATCGATCAGGTACTATTCTGTGACATCTCAAGATACAGTAAGGAAAAATGTCCATTTGGAATTATAGTTAGCAAGAGATGTCAGGGAAAACAGGAAGGGCTTCTACAAATACACTAGCAACAAGAGGAAGACTAGGGAAAATGTGAGCATGCTGCTGAATGGAGTGGGAAGATACAGAGATGGCAGAGTTACTAAATGCCTTCTTTGCTTCTCTCTTTACTGCTAAGGCTAGTCCCCATGAACTACAGATCCTATGGACGCAAGAGAGAAAATCTGGAGAGAGGAAGACTCCACTGGTTGAGGAGGATTGGAATACAGATTATTTAGGCAAACTGGACACCCATAAATAAATCTATGGGCCCAATGGGATGCACCCATCAGCATTCAGAGTACTGAGGGAACTGGTGGGAGTTATTGCTCAGCCACTCTCCATCATCTTCGAGAGTTCATGGAGAGTGGGGGAGGTGGGAGAGGACTGGAAGAAAGCCAATGTCACTCCAGTCTTCAAAAAGGGCAAGAGGGGGGACCTGGGAAACTATAGACCAATCAGCCTCACCTCCATCCCTGGAAAGGTGAAGGAGCAGCTCATCCTAGAGACCATCTCTAGGCATGTCAAGGAAAAGAAAGTGATCAGGAGTAGTCAGCATAGATTCTCCAAGGGAAAGTCATATTTCACAAACCTGATAGCCTTCTACAATGGGATGACCGGTTGGAGGGATGATGGGAGAGATGTGGATGTTGTCTACCTTGACTTTAGCAAGGCTTTTGACACAGTCTCCCATAACATAGGAAAGCTCCAGAAGTGTGGACTGAATGAGTGGACAGTGAAGTGGATTGAGGACTGGCTGGATGGCAGAGCTCAGAGAGTGGTGGTAAATGGCGCAGAGTCTACTTGGAGGTCTGTGGACAGTGGTGTCTTGCAGAAATCAGTACTCGGCCCAGTACTGTTCAACTTATTCATCAGTGACTTGTATGAGGGGACAGAATGCACCCTCAGCAAGTTTTCAGATGATACAAAGTGGTGGAATGTATGACTCTGCAGAGGGCTGTGCTGCCATTCAGAGGAACCTAGATAGGTTGGGGTGTTGGGCAGAGAAGAACTTAATGAGATTCCACAAGGACAAGTGCAGGGTCTGCACTTGGAAGGAATAACCCTAGGCACCAGGACAGATTAGGGGTTGACTGAATCCTTTCCCTAAGGGAAAGCAGGTCTGTGGAGAGAGATTTGGGGGTCCTGGTTGACAACAATTTAACTATGAGTCAGCAATGTGCCCTTGTGGCCAAGAAGGCTAATGGGATGCTGTCCTGCATTAGGAGGAACAGGTAGAGGGAAGTGATCATCCCCCTCTCCTCATCTGTGGTGAGGCTACTCCTGAAGTACTGTGGGGAGTTCTGGGCTCCCCCAGGACAAGAGGAGTGTGGAGCTTCTAGATAGGGTACAGCATAGAGCGACAAAGATGATTAAGGGACTTCAGCATCTATGTTATGAGAAAAGACTAAGCAAGCTATGCCTGTTTAGCCTGAAAAGCGAAGACTGAGATGGGGGTCTTATTAACATTTACAATTATCTGAGGAGAGAATGCAAAGAAGATGGGAGGATGGGGCTAAACTCTACTCAGTGGTGGCCAGCAACAGAAAAAGAGGTAATGAGTACAAACTGAAACACGGGAAGTTTCATATCCATATGAGGAAGAACTACTTTGCTGTGAGGGTGAGAGCCCTGGAAGAGGCTGACCAGAGAGGTTGTGTAGTCTCCTTTGGAGATCTTCAAAATCTGCCTGGATCTGACCTTGTACCACATGGTTTAGGTGTCCCTGCTTCGGCAGAGGGGTTGGACTAGCTGATCTGTAGAGGTCTCTTCCAATCTCAACCATTCTGTGATTCTGTGGAAAAAAAGGTAATCAGTAGTGACAGAATGATCTCTTTCAGTATAAAGTAATAGCTATATTGATCATTTGTTAACAGGATCCTCTCCCCACTGATATATTATAATAGCTGTTTCATAGTCTGTTTCAAAAAGAAAAACTGGTAAAGAAAAAATATAAGAAACTTACATGAAGTTGGTGGAAAACTGGAATTAAAAAAAGTGTTCTAAGATTAAAAAAACTTAACAGGCACAAGCTCTGGGTCAATTGAGTGATAGAGTCGGTGACTGTAAATAGTAAAACTGCTTCTAGAAAAAGTGCTTCTCTTTCATAAATGTCATGATCAGGCTTTTTGAACTGGTGACAACCTTAACTCAGTGTCAGAATAAAGCTTACCATTCAATGATAATTCTTGGCAGGTGACAGATCTTCTCTAAAACATTGAAATATCTTTCCTATACTCATTATTCTTTTACTTCTATCCATATTGGTTTTTATTTCTCCCTTCTCTTTTTTTCCATTTGGCAATTTATGAAAAATGACATGCACTTTTCTTTCAGGCAGCACATAAATAAGCCCACAATGTATTGAAGTTTAAAAACTCAACATCTTTTGCAGTGTGATCAGAGGTCATAGAACATTAGTTTCTGAGTTTGGGGTAGAAGAAATGAATTATTTAAAAATACAATTTTATGATAAAATAAATCTGTGTTTTAAAATAATACAACATTCCTATTCTAATTTATGGAAAGCATAAGTGAAAGTAAAATATAAGGAATTCAAAAATATCCTTTAGACAGCATCTTTACTGAACATATAAACAGAAATATTGTAAGTGACAAAGACCATCAGACTTGTAAAAAGGAGCTAATACTTACCAGGGAATTTTATTTTTGACTGGACTGGTACTAAATCTTTGGAGCTATATGATTTTTAAAGGTTATTATTTCTTTACATTTTAAAAAGATGCCAACATGATGTCTATTAAAGCATATAATTCTACCAGCAGTGACTTGTATAATTCTCACTGATGCTAACAGCAGTTGGGCACATAAATTTTTTTTGATCTGAAGTTAGAAGAGATACTTAGCTTTTAAAAATGTCTATTATATAATCACTAGCCCATAGCAAGTCTTCAGAAATCATTACAGTCCATTGAGTTTAAACATTTTATAGTGGTGAATTTTTAACTTATCAAGCAAAAAAACTCTTCTCAGTTCATAGTTTTGGTTTTCAGTTCTCTTCTAAACTACTGCAGTCATTACTGCAGTCTGGTTCAGGTACATGATTACATAGTTCCCAAACTAAACTCTGAATGTCACGTTCCAAACCAGAGATAATATTGCATGGACTATCGGTAGTTTGTTTCTGTTTAGTCAAATTAATCAAAGTGAATGTCAAGAGCAAGATCAATACCTTAGAATTTGTGTGATTCCTGTATCATCTGTGATCCATGTGGTCCATATTTCTTATTACTTCTGTTCCAGTAGTGTTCTAAAAAATATGTCACCTTTCAAAATGGAACAAAAGAGTGAACTCTGTAGTTTAAAAGAAAAAGTTGGATTTACAGTATTCCTAAGATTTTTACCACAGATACTGTAAGTGAAAGTAATGTCCCTCTATTTCTTTGCGTCCTTCCATACCAAAATTGCAATACTCAAATGACAGGAAATCTTATATAACAATATGATACACTTGCAATATTTCTCCAGTCTTTCTCTTGAGGTCTAGTTTTGCAACCCAGTGAAGTAAAAAGAAAGATTTTGTCCTAAAAGGAGAATTTTCTTTTACTTTTTTTTTTTTCATTTGACTAACCACTTACAGTCAAAGAATATATTTTAAGTAACATATTTCTAAACTTGCCAGAAGTCTAGAAGAAACAGCCATCTAACATCAGGATTAGGTGTTGTTCCTTCTTAATTCCCTTTTCTTCAAGAATTATAGTAATATCTGCCACTAATGTCATTTATAAAACTGAAGTTACATAAAACTCCAAACACTAATCTAATCTCCATTGTAAAGGATACCTTTTCTATAAAGCTGCTTCGTGCTAAAGTAAGAACTCCATTTCTTAATCTTTTTACATTAGCATGTTCATGACTCATGTCACGAGAATTCCATACAGTATTCCTGGAAATAACTGCATGAAAACCTTATTAGGAGGCAAAGACCCAGCTTCAATTTTTGACTTTGTATAGACCAACATAATCTAAGTGAAGAGCACACATTTGAGAATGAATTATGTGATAAGATTTTCATCCCAAACTCTTTATCTATTTATCTAGTAAAAACAGATTGTATGTGGGAAGGATATAATGTCATGAGTGATGTCTTTTCTGATCTCTTCCAGTTAGGAGTGCAGAATGCTATTATGAAGAGATCAGTTCAGAAATTACTGACCTAGCACTCTTCTTTCAGAAAAAGGCCATAAGGCTGCCAACTTAAAAAAAAAAAAAAGAGATTATTCACTTTTTTTTTTTTTTTTTAATCTCCAAGTCTTTCAAAGAATTCAAGAAGCCATTAGCAGTCAAGAAAATACACAAGCTGTTCAAAGCTCAGTGCCTTGCAGCTCAGTTGCCCTGGGGCTAAGTTTATGCATTTGAAGATGGATTGTAATAATTTGCATATTAGGAGTCTACCATGTCTCCACTGCCTTCTCTAGAGGACACAGGATATCAGTCTCCTGGTAATGGGAAAAATTTCATGATGCTCACATTTTAGCAATTGAAAGTATAGTGGTGCTGCCATTGTTGCTTTCAAAATTATGAGCCATTTCTCAAAGGCAGGTAACCAGATGAATCATTCATAACAAAGAAAATGTTGAGAAATGATTCTCTTTCTTTATTAATATTTAAGCAATATATACATAGCGGTACAGTGAAGAGTATCAGAGTGATTAATACTACATACCTGATTCTGAGGCAGTGATGACTATGCAACTAGCTGTCATGTTTTTGTTGTCATGTTATAAACACTTTAAAGACAGCTCCATCATGCTATATATTACGGTCAGGACATGTGGAATATGAGAGCACCTGCTTTCTTAATATTAGTAGATCAACAAACTTTTCAGTTCAAAGGAAGTCACCAATCACAAGGAAAACTATAAACAAAATGAACACAAATATAATAGCAAGGAATAATGGACCAAAAGTCTCTAGTGATTTGGCCATTAATGGCAGGCCCACAGAGGCTTGGAAACTACAGGCTTTGGAAATGATATTAAGGAGAAAATAAGGAACATGAGGACTTGCTTGAGAGATGTCCATTAGGAATGTTTAGGGTAGACTGGGGTAGAATAAAAGAATGATAAACAGGAGAGAGGATAAAAGGGGCCAGGTAGGTAAACAGTTGCTTATTTGAATGAACCCTTCATCTGGTTCACATAATCACAGAATTACAGAATGCTTAAGGTTCGAAGGGACCTCTAGAGATCATCTAGCCCAATCCCCCTGCTCCAGCAGGGACATCTGGAGCACGTGACACAGGGTGGCAGCCGGGCGGATTTGGAAGATCTCCAGAGAAGGAGACTCCACAGCCTCTCTGGGCAGCCTGTTCCAGAGCACTGTCACCCTCACAGGAAAGAAGTTCTTCCGCATGTGGAAGTGAAACTTCCTGCGTTTCAACTTACACCTGTTACCCTTCGTACTGTCACCGGCCACGGGTTACCACAGTCTATCCTACCTTCTTATTAAACACTTTTTTAAAACTATCTTTTTGTGTAATTCCATTCCCTATACCATGTGAAAGTGCTGTGAGTCTAGGTGCCAGCAACTGGAATGAGAGTCTCAGCATCTTAGCAGCTAAGTCCTATGGTCCATGGGCCTGATTGCAAGCAACTGGGGATGAAGGAGCAGCATATTTGTGTTTTCCCTTAAACTGCTATGTTTGTGTGTAATTCTGTAGAAAACTACAAACTGGATTATGTAGCAAGTAGGAGACCCAGGATCCGAGCAGGCTGAGAACTTGGGGTGATATTTGAACCATTCACAGATGAAGGTGTGCTTGCAAGATGGTTGTGTGGGTGTATACATCAGTTTGCTAATAAACATCAAGTTGGGCTAGCTGGCAATATAGCAGATAAAGAGGCTCGGAATCCATAATATTAGATGGGCAGAGGGGTCATATCTGAGGGATACGCCTATGCTTATGAAGTGGAGAGAGGGCATTGTGTCCCCTAGAGGACTTCAAACTTGATCAGACAAAGAGAAGGGATGGGACTAGGCTATTGCTTCTTATGTTTTATGCCAGTGGTAGCTTGTGTAGGTTTTAAAAGACAGGTAGGATGTGCGGCTGTCAGTGTCCTCTATGTACAGTGTCCTCCTCAGTACAAGCTGCACCTGCAAACAAGAAACAGCAGCCACATCCGTGGTCTGAGACATAGAGACTTCTAGGTCTCTGTGCATGCTGGACTGGACTCCAGTAGTCAGGCAAGAGGATTCCCTGGGTCCCAGAGACCACTGGAAGTGAGCTTCAAGTGTCACTTAAAATGACATTCACTGAAAATACCCCTTAATACCACAGCTCTGCAAGAGTAATTGTACATTCATTCGCCTATTCAATTTCAAGGGCTCTAATATCATCTTGTTTGTGTATTTTCAAAGCTTCTGCTGTCCTGCATTCTTGGGGATGCATGCTACCATCCTGTGAACATCCAGTTACATAGACATTTTTAGTCTAATGTAATTGGTGATTAATTCTAAACAAAAGAATGGAAGTGTTGAAAAGCACAGAAAGAAAGTGAGCATGTTTAAAAAAACATTCTGAGCAACTTGTTCATAACATCTAATTAAAACAAGGTTATTCATATGGGTTAGATTTTTTTTTTTAATCCAAGTTATAGTTTGACTTTTTGTAGATAGCTAGAGATATGGCATAAAGTGCTGCTGTTTAATGATGCAGCTGGTAGTGACTTGAGTAACAACAAAAACAACTAATTATGAGATTAAGAGGGGTCATTTGCAAACAAACTAAAACTACCATGGGAGCAATTACCAAGTTAGATCTTCTATTGTAAATCAGTGTGACGTAATGGCTTAGGTGGTCCAAATTTCTGCAATTATTTACTTAAAGACTTGAGAAAAGAAATAAAAACATTGAAGACAATACTTGGTTTTGTCAGGTTTCTATGGCTAACACAGAAGTTTACTAATCAATTACTTTGCTGAAGACATTTTACAGTTTAATACATAACAAAATTTTAAATCATTCACATTCCTTAGTTCTGTTTTAATAGTCCTCACACATACAGGAGATAAAATTCTAAGCTATATTGCTCTTTCATAAAGAACAAAAAGCAAACAAAACAAACAAATAACCCCACCACCAACTTTGGAGAGCTTTGATCCATTATTTCCTGACAATTTGTTCTTCATTTCTTTTCATCATTTGATATATGAGTAGTAAGAATGAAATTTATTGGTTTGTCATTGCTGCTGATTATTGTTGCTGTTACTGATCTGCTCTTGATCCAGTCATCACTTGGTTACTTAGGCTTTAGCAGACTTCTTTAAAAGACAGTGTTAAATTTCTTAGTTGCTACCTACATTATTTCATTCCATTCTTTACTTTGGTTCTTTCTGTTTCATTTTATCCTTGCTCTGGCATTTCTGTGTACTTTATATTAATAATAATAGTCTGAACATAAGAAATTAGCAAATCAAGCAGACTCGTCCTATTCTGAATACTTGTGGTTCCTGCAGCCCTGTGGTCATGATCAGTTGACAACAGTCACACCACTGTGGCTGAAGTTTACATTAAATTTTTTTCTCCATTCTCTTTTCAGATAAATCTGCCTGCAAATGCATCCCCAGTGGCAAAAATCCCCAGTGACCCATCAATATCACAGCAATTCATGCAACTTGCATTATGTTTGAAAAGTAGAGTATGTATAATGAATATGTTATCTTGAATCAGTTGTTGGAAGACAGAAGTTTCCACCACCAAGCACATCACCACCACTGTCTCTAGTTATCACACTTACTGACAGTTCTAGCAGAAAGGGTAACAATAGAAAGAATATCAGGAGTCTAGCTATTTGAGACAAGGTTTTCAGAAGAAAAATTTAAAGCATGTTGGAAAAGTATTGGGAAAGAAAATGGTATCCTTCTCTCTCAGATGAATGTATTTTTTTCATCAGACTACTGGATTTTGAAGAGCATGATTCTAAACCGTTTATATATTTCTAGTGTATGTCTAAAGACCTCACACACTTTATAGAAACAATAGAGTGATGTTATTTTTAATTCCACTTCTATATAAAAGCCATATTCAATTAACGGAAATCAAAAGCAGGTTGAGATAAGTGGTATCCTTACATTTTTCAACCAAAAAGAAGTTTTGTGTAATGATAATAGATACTAGTTAAATCTGAGAATACTGTTAGCACTTTCATGCACTTCATGTGCTGTGATGCACTTTCATGTGCTTCCAAGGCTCACATCTGCATTCTGATCCAAGCAGAGAGCTCTAGAGTAGATTCTTTCCAAATGCATATTTGCAATTACAGAATATTGCCATAAAAGCCCAGACGCTACGAAGTCTTTCTTGACATACAATATGCACTAAGTCTGAAAGCATTTGAAATGTCTCTGTTAATGGATAAACACTGGGTCTGAAGATTGAAAGTGTGCTTCCTGGGTAAAGTAATGTACACACAAATAAGCACTTGATGCAGCTATTAAAGCAATCCATGCTCAAAACCATCAGGAGGAAAAGGGCCTCAATATACATGACCTTCCACTGAAAATAGTGTTAGTTTTATTTAAGCATGTGTCAGCCTTTTATTGCACCAGTTTCAATCAATGAGGAGCAACACCCTTTTAAAAACATGCTTAAGGTTATTAAGAACATACTTAGAATGAAAGAAGACTGATAAAATCCACTACTGAAAAATACCTAATCCTAATTTAGGACCAGACCTGTATAGAGGTCTGATATAGATGGGAATTCAAGTCACTAATAAAACTTTTACTCCAAAATCTGGTAAATGAAGGTGGAAAAAACAGCATTCATTCTTTTATAATGATTTAGTATCCTTTGGAACCAACTAGATATGAATAGTAGTTTTTCAGAAGTTGTTTTTACCTATTCCTGATGTACATGCTGGCTCCAGATAACTAGTACCTTTCTCCACTTTATAGTTTAATCAAAATATAGACATTTACGCTCTAGCTTCACTTTATCCTTTTCATTTCAATTCATTGTGTAATCATTCTTGTGAGCATTCTTATTGACAATGCTTGCTTTACTTCAGAATTTCAGAATTTTAATTGACATTAAAACACTGGGCTTAAAATTAAACATGTTATATTGCTTCCTCTATTGAATACTCTGTAATAGATTATTATATGCCTAAGAAAACATAATGTTCTGAGCAATTTGAATATAAGAGCTTTTTTAATATGCCACTATGACTACCTGGCTTTTTTCTTTGCCTATATACACATTTTATTGGAATTCTATTATCTATTATCACAGATAAACCTTGTACCAAATATGCAAGAGAAGACTATAGTCTTTTACCAAAACAGAGAAACATGATGTCTGATTTAAATCTTAGAATATCTCTGCATAGGTAGTGTTAGTGTTACTGTATAGGTACTCTGTATAATAAGAATCGTAAAACACCCTTTCCAGCTAAACTTGTTGATAAGCATAAATGATAACAGTGAGTGGTAATAGAGTACGGAATCCTGAAGAGAAGTAAAACAGTGAAATATGTACATTATGTTTGCTTTATACATTAAATAAAAATGCTAGGTAGTATTGAGCACTCTATAAGATACTATTTAACAACAAGACAACACCATGAATATGTTTTTTATCATTTCCTTTTCCTCTCATTCTCTACACAGGGCAAAGATCCAAAAACAGATTGAGACACTATAATATATCATAAGATAATGAATTATGATCTCTTGAAACAGAGCACCTGCCTTTCTGTGCTGATTGCCCCTGTTTCTGGTTTATCTTACACACGAGAGTTGTTGACTCTCACTATTGACATAATTTTGACTGTTTGGGAGAAATGGTAGCATAACAAGATATCTGCATTTTCTAGGACAAGCTAATCATAGCTCAGAATTTCTCTTTCCAGTTCTCCCCTTTCTATGTAATGAAATCACACCCACTTCATTTCAAAGGTGTAGTGTATTTTGCATTCCTTGTGTTACATATACATTTAAAAATCAATTGTCACCCCTATTTACAAGCTATATGATTTCTTGAAAAATATTTAATGATAGTTCTGTGTAACAGGCTTTCTTCAAAGGATTTCAGACCACCTATTCATGTAAAGCTCTAAAATATATTCTTTTAAATGCAAAACTAATGAGATATACTATTTACAGCAGCCCTAGTATTCCGTTTTGTCAGGATAAAGAAAAGTAACTACTATACATTATCCTTTTCATTGGTAGCTACATAACTACTGTGACACCGAGGGCATTCTGTTTGTGTTTCTAGGCTTGAAAATTGAATAGAAATAATTTTGACAAGAATCTTGCCAAATACTGCAAAGGCGTTATTTCCATAAGGCTTGCTGCTTCATTACTTTGGAATGTAGTACATAATTTAGACTTCACAGGATTATTTTTTGTATAGATGGTTAATGTTTTAATGTTGAGCGAAAACAAGTTCTCACTCCTAAGCCCTTTGAAATCAGACAAGAGTGAATACCCAGACATTAATATTGGTATGGTGAACAACTCCGCCTCCCTTTTTTCCTCTTGGAACTTTTTCAAGTGGCCATTTGACAGATCAATAACAATCCATGGCTTAAAGGGAAGATTGGCTGAAAGCTGAATTTTATTGTACAGGCAATTATGAAAATCCATGCAAGAGAGGTTTCTGAAAAAGTTTTGAAATAAGTGTTTGGTAATTTCCATTTTCTTTCATGTTCTGATGCTTAGAATAGAAAAGGCATATTTATGTACGCATAGATGGTAGTCTCCTATGCATATGATTATATTGCTTTCAAAGAAGGGAATTTAAAATATTATTGAAATTTTATTTCTTCTATGGTTTTCTTGTAATTGATATTCATGAGCACATTTGATACTCTGAAATAATAATTATATAACACTCTGCAATAAATAATTCAAACAGCAATCAAAGTATTTCTTTGTTGAAAATAAAAAGGTTACTGTTGAGTTACGTGGTAATTACAAAGTAATTTTGAAATTCCAGACATTTACACAACAATTATGGAAGGCAGAAATAAATTTATTACTAAAATTAAAGAATGTAAGCTGCACTTTTCCACTGTGTCCACATTTCTTTCTAACATTTGGACCAGAGAGAAATAGACAAGGTAAAAGCCTTGCTTTTGCTTTGGTTACTGGTATGAACTCTATAAAACCAGTTATTAGTGAACTTACCTGCATTAACTCATACACTTATTCTTACACATTCTTTCAGCCGTTGATCAGAAGGTTCCCTTACATCATGTTATGCAAGGTAAAGATGTCTTTATTGCTTATTTTATCTCTCTTGAGGTTCTGTAGTTCAAAGTAGACTTATAGATACATTCTACCTATCTTTAAGAACCTAATTAAGAGCACAACCTCCCTGGGCTGTTTGTACTATTAGTAGAAAGAGACGTGAGCCCAGGTAGATCCAGATTACCTAAAGTATACAACCATGTGAGGAAGCCTTTGATGCCTCAGCTTTTCCATGAGATGTCATGAATAGATGTTTGAAATAATATGGGATGGGAACACCATCAGGGGTGTTACTTAGAAACATTGAGCATTTATCACTGCAAGTACAAACAAGGCCTAAATATATGTCCAAAAGCATCCTATATCCAAGCAGCTGAATGCCTTTAATATTGTGAAGAATTAGACAATCCATAGATGGAGATATGAAGCAAAGGACACATCAAAGTACAAAATGCTTAGGGTGGCAGACTGCAGTCACAGGAAACAAAAATTACTTTTCAAAGAGAGATATCAGAACATTAATGGTAAATAACAAATGCCACTGACAAGTTATTTGAAATAATGGAGACATCACAACAATAAAGCTAGCACAATTTGACTTCACAGTCTATATAATATTAACTAAACGTATCTAACATTAAATTATGTTCTTATACCAACTGAAACCAAAGTGTTAGTGAGAGTATTTTGGAACAAATAGAGGATTAATTATGTTATTCACTTATCTCCAGCTATTGACTTATCATTATTTACTGTTAAACTCAAAAAAAAAGTCCCAAGCTAAAACAAATAAGGTGGTCCTGACAAGCATATTTAAAGATAACCACTAAAAATTATTTTATAGATTAGCAATAGTTCTCATAAATAGGATATTGTATTTTCAGTCTCAATTTCCTAATTTGGCTTACAAAGTTTATAATGTTAGCTTGATAACCTAACATTTTCTTTTTTGTAAAGAAAATTTTAATGAGATAAGCAAATGATGTGTGTTGCATGGTACAACTGAAGCATAAAAAAATCAGTAATAAATGATCATATGTACTATATATTTTGAAAAATGAGCTTGAACAAGTCTTTAATGAAGTCATTACTTCTCTTATCATAAATCACTAAGGCTTATTTTTGCCCAGTAGATATAAGGCAGTCAAGGACAATTGTTTTAAAATTGTCCTTGCATTTAATTTACAGCACAAGAAGTTTCTGATAATGTTTCTTTGACTAATATAGAATACTAGTGTTCTATGTGTTGTAATATTGTCAAAAATATAACAAGTATAGAATTTTCACTCTAAAAAATACTCACAAAAATTGGCAATCACACTGATATCTATTAGTAGGAATGAGTTTGCAGTATCAGTATGGGGATAAATCTATACATATAAGATTCTTGGAAATATTCCACGCAAACTTTACTATTTAACTACCTGAGCAGGGGGAAAAATAGAAAAAAAAAATCAACATATTGCCAGTATTTTATATTGTAAGGGTGACCATCATTGTCTTCTCTGGTGATAGTTAATGAAGGGTTTGTGCTAGATTATGTTATCTGACCCACTGAGTATTCTTCAGCCTATTCGAGGTGTAAGAGATTCAGAATCTTGGTTTCCACCACCTTCCACAAAGAGAAAAATAATAAAAATTAGATGTCTTCTATTCTCCTGTAGATTAATATAGATTAATATAATCAACCCTGTTCGTTAATATAGTGCTTTGAATCAGTCTAAAACACCAATACTTTCTTTTTATATCCATCAGCACACATTCATGTATATACACATGCATTCATTGTCCTACGGCTGCAGCAAGTGTTGTTTTTGTGTCTCTTCAACATAATGACTTAGATTTTTGCCAGTTTATAAACATTTTAAATGTTTCTATTTTTAAAGTAATGGATAAATTGAAAATTTAATTCTATTTAACCAGATAGCCTTCTATGATGGGATGACTGGCTGGATAGATGAGGGGAGAGCGGTGGATGTCATCTACCTTGACTTCACCA
>JAUBNY010000135.1:1075086-1086595 GCA_032275445.1 Crypturellus soui | reverse complement strand
TCTTTCCTGTGAGGGTGCCAGAGCCCTGGAACAGGCTGCCCAGAGAGGTTGTGGAGTCTCCTTCTCTGGAGATCTTCAAAATCCGCCTGGATGTGTCCCTGTGCCACGTGCTTTAAGGTGTCCCTGCTGGAGCAGGGGCTTGGACTAGATGATCTCTAGAGGTCCCTTCCAACCCTAGCCACTCTGTGACTCTGTAATCAGATCTACACTTTCAGTTCCCATATTTTTGAATGAAACTTAAAGAACCAAGGCAGAACTTGTTAGTTTGAATTTAGTGCTAGTTAACTCTGTTCCTCTGCTTTCAGGATCTGAGTTGGGAGGTAAAACAATACAGCAACAAATTGATTCATCAAGCTACTTTGGATTTAGTTCTGGCTTTTTTCTGCAGCACAGACATGTCATTTTAGGTAATGTACCTGAGAAAAAATATAAAAGCACCCATGCTGAACAAGTAATTATTTATCTCCCTGGAAACAAAGCTTGCTGAAGAATGTGACATGTGTAAAAGCAACTTTATCCTGGACAAATCCTTCAAACACTCAAAAGTCAGAATGTGGACAAGATGCTATTTGAAGTAGTGTCTAACATTTAAGCATTCCTCCCACTCCTTCACAGAGACAGCAGGAACAAAACAGGTGTTGGGTTCTTTGGGTATGTTTTTGTTTGTTTTTGCAGGGGGAGGTATGGTGGGGAGGGAGCTTTCAGGAGGTGGGACAGAGTATTGTCATATATTCTATTTCTTTTAAGCAGTACGAGAGTTAAAGCATTCACCCTTGAAAGAGAGCTTTTATGCTCACCTTAATCCAAGACAGCTTTAAACTCATGATGCTTTGTTCCACTTACTTCAAATGAATAGGCATGTAAAACAAGAAAAATGGTATCTATTCATTTTTAATAAGTGCAGTCTCATACTTTACAGGATGTCCAGTGAGTTACCTATCACCATGCTATTAAAAAGAAGGTGGATGACAAATCATAAATAAAACTTAGTTTTTCTGAAGTCAGTGATGTCAAAAAAAAAAAAAAAAAACCTTTAAAGACCTTCTCAGTCATTTTTGGAGTGTGGAGAAGTTTTTTTTTTTTGGTTAAGTTATGGCTATAGTATCTATAACTGTGTGTTTTATCCTTTCATATGGATCATTTATGATACCACAAAAATATTCTTTATTAGAGTTAAAATTAAGCAAGTTTCTTTACGTTTCAACTATTAGTCTTCACACAAAACCACCCCATGGACACTGAATTGTCATGTAAAAAACAAGCAAAGAAACAAACAAAAAATGATTTTGATGCATTTCTATTCTAAAACATACCTCTAGATATGAGGAAAAAAAGTCTCCATTTCAAAGGCCATAAGGACTGCATAACAAGTGTCTATAGTCCTCAGTAGTTTAGAACTGCTTGTAACTTTTGTGGAAAAAAAAAACATTCATATGGGAACATTAAATTCATTTCCTAGAAAACTGTATGTTTTTAAGGATTAGAAGATTAATCCCACTCCCTGACTTTGTGTAATTTTTTAATCAGTCTCTCCATTCTTCATTAGAACAGATATGCTCCAATCTAACTGAGAATAATAGGGAAGAAGATTCTGTGCTTTTGAGAGACACAACAAAGGCTCAGTAAGACTTAGTTACTCATTTCTCCAGACACTCATTTACTCCAGATTCACAATATGGTCTATAATTCTTCTCAAAAAACCCTTTAATCTCAACATGGCCAAATTAAAAAAAAAAAAATAACACTTTTTAAGAGACCATAACACATTTAGAGACGACAATGAAACTAGACAATGAAACTAGAATTAGCTGAAGTGTTTACAGAGAGCCATGTGACACACATTCGAAAAGAACTTAATTTTGAGTCCTTGTTTGATGAATTCACTACTACTCATCATATATCTGTCAGAAACAGCAAGACACTAATCGTTCTCTGCAACAGATGAACAAAGCAGTTATGCTAAATGGAGGTACAGTTCTCTACTTCAGATATTGACTTTCACTAAGGGAAGAAAAAAATATTCTCTTTTTTCAAAAAAAAAAAAAAAGTCTTCCTCCTGCAAGTTATACTGAAGATATAGAATTGAAATGACTGAATAGCCCAATAATTAGCATAATAAACTGACAGACCTAGACCTAGATCTGCCTAGATCAATTTCAACTTTGTATTGCATCTTCTACAGGAAAGGTAGCAAAAGCAGGCAACTAGGCATAACTCTACATCAAATTTCTCTCCAGTCTAAAACATCCTTTACATTTTACTGGAAAACATGTTTAGGTCTTTAAACTAAATGCTGAAATGGAAAGACTTGAACCTACTTTCCACATATATTATCTACAGATAAAAGCATTGAGATTCCCAGAAAATACCAGTAGAACAGACAAAACATATCTGCAAAAATAAAACAGAAGCCTAGGGAAGAGTTTTCTCTCCAATGTTGCAGTGTCTTTCCACCTAGCTAAGAATTCAGCTTCCAAAAAAAACAGATGGACACAGCTGTTACCTGAAAGATCAGAAAATGTAAACACTAACCAGATCCTTAAATTCTTACATATTTTCCTCACAACCAAATTACACACATCTTTCTTTTACCTCTCATTTTTAATTCTATCTCTTTTAAGCTCTTGCTTGGAGTTAATCAGAGGCTTGGACTATACTGCATTAGTCAAGCAAAATGCCCATATTTCCTCCTGCCAACTGGTGATTACCGCCTCTGTGATTCCTTAAACTCATCACAGTTGGGCTGGATCTGGCATTATATAAAGCAATTGTCAGGAAGTAGATAACGATCTTAGCATCTCTTTCCTTTTATCTTGTAGATAGAGTGGGAAGAGATAGAGTTTTCTTTCTCATAGGTTAGAGTTTCTATAAATGTGATCTTAACAAGATATGATTTTTTTTTTCTTTCTGTTAGAAGATTTTTTCATTTATGATTAGGACTCTGTTATGCTATTTAACTTAGTTAACTCATTCAGCAGAGCCAGCTTGGATTTTGCAGGCAAAATTGACGTCTTGTATCCTGAATGTGAAATGTTAGTCCCTGTCTACTGCTACAATAAGAACAGAGGAAACAGGAGTATAACTGAATCAGGGGAAAGATTGAGAATTGTATCTGGAAGAGTGGCTTTTGTTGTTTTTGTTGGGTTTTTTAGGTTAGTTGCTATGCTGTTGCTAGAACATTTCTGCATTTACCATAGCATAAATTACTGTTGCACATGCAGGAACTATTCTTTCAGCAGCAGTCATTCCAGTTGATAGCTTAGTTGTCAGCTGCTTTATGTTGCTATTTGTCATGCATCCTTTACAACAAATTAAGCTATTTTCCCCTTTTTCCTCCTCCTCTTCTTCAACAATTTGCTACATATAAAACTTCTTGTAAAGTTTTATAAAGATCTTCAAGACCTGCTTCAAGACCCACTTGGATGCAGCCTTGTGCCACGTGCTCTAGGTGGCCCTGCATGTGCAAGGGGTTGGACTAGATGACCTCTAGAGGTCCCTTCCAACCTTAGGCATTCTATGATTCTAAATTTTAGAATTGTTATGAAATCTCCCTTTAATTTCCTAGATTCCTAGACTTGTTTCTCAGGACTGCTTATTCTTGAATTCCATTAATTCAGAAAGTATCTTGTTATGAGACACCTGACGTTTCTAAAAAGGGTTATCAGTATTTATCCTTATATTCTCTAGGTGACATTTTCGGGCTAGGTGGGCACCTATTTTTCATCTACTCTAATACAGTAGATGAAAGGTCTAGTTCCTTGCATAAAGTGGTCAATGAGAGGCAAAAGCAATGAAAAATGTATCTCCACTTTTACATGTGACGGTAAATCATTCAGGAAGTAAGAATACTGGTATCCCGTTTATGCTACATTCTGTCTCAGACACCTGACCACACCTTGTTGTGTATGTTCTCATCTATGCTTTTTTCCTCCAGGAGAGGAGGGAATAAAGGAAAGCTAACTTAGTGATGGTTTAACAGCTAAAATCAATGTTTGCAAGTAATATCTGTGATCTCTACAGCTGGTTTCCTGAAAGCTTTCTGATACATATAAAATAAGGATTTGTTTTAGTTCTAAGTGGGACTTAAATAAGATCAAGGACCTAATTTCCTGGATAATGCCCTAATAATTTGTCTGTATTTTAGTAATATTAACCATGAAGAGATAAGTAAATTATATGGAAGTGCTTAATAGTTCTGTAGGTTTTCTGTAGTCTCAGTAGCATGTAAAATACAGGGATTGATTTATCCCCAGCATATTTGTTATATTTGTATAAACAAAAACATTTATTTGTTTTGCTTTGTTTTATTTTAAGGAAATTAGTTGGTTATTTTAGGTGTGCTGAATTATCCCAAGAGAACAGTACCTAAAATCAGACTGAAATCCCTCTCACTTTCATAGATGGCTTTTTAGAAAGAGAATTCCTACAAGCTTGAAATCAATTAGATCCAATCTCCAGATCCTTTATTGCTTATCCAAATAATCCTCAGCACGCATATGCTTGATTTCTCCTTTCAGTGTGGTGTGCCAACTGACAATCCAGCTGACTGAAGAAATATTTTCAGTCCACACACCAGCTGGTTCTATAAAGAGTAAGGGAATGTCTACAGTGAAGATGAGTATCTGTTCCAGCATGCTCTGAAACTTGTAAGCACAAGCAAATGGACAAACCCATTACTTAAGCTGTGCCTTTTTTAACAGTGAAAGAATATTTCAGGTTTGCTTCACAGCTGCTGCAAATAAGTCAAATAATATTTTCTGCTAAATTACAATTAAATAATATTTGATCAGATCTTGTGCATCACTATAAGGAAACTCAGGATCTTGTGTTATTTCCCAGGTTCCTGGTGGGGTTGCTTGATCTTACCAGGCCAACACCTTTTTTCTTTATGTCTACTTTTCTCTTTTCTCTCCTACTCTCATCAATCATTCTTTATAGGCTTTTAAGTGTTGTATGGAATGAATTTCATCCATTGAGTCAGAGTCTTTATTACATCTGCCACAGATTGTTGACCTTTACTTTCCATTCCCTTCTACTTGTCTTTCCTCATTCTAGTTTATTAGTTGCTTTAAATGCAAGAAGCACCTTTTTTTTTTTTTGGATACAAGTTTTTTTATGAGTTCCTTGCTACTCTTGCTACTTTATCTGTCTGGGGTATTTCAGAGATCTGCAATTCACCCTGAATAACAGTCTATGTAACATATTATAACTTATGATATGCTCAGTAATTAATTTGGAGAATCTTTATTGGGGAATCTAGGTAGTACTATATACCTGTCTTAACTGAACATTATATCTCCTTAATTTCAGATTAGTTCCCCAATTTACCCAGCTTATTTAAAATTCTTATGCTTTTCTCAGCAGTATCTTCAGCCTTTTGAATTCCATCTTGTGAGCATGCAGAAATTTTTTAACTGTTTGATTGTCCAAGCTGTTGATGACAGCACTAGTCGTTAATTGGATGACTACTTTAAGATTTTGCTTAAAAGACCCTTCTAATTTGATGAAAACTGCTAGTAATAAAACTTTGAAAGTGTTTTCTTAACCAGATGTGCTTTTGATTTAGTAATTTATTCTGAATTTTTTTTAGATTTTATGTAAAAATAATGAGAGTAGGATTTTAACGTTGAATCAAAATATGTTATATGAACACTGCCTCTGCTTTCACTAGTCAAGATGTGCTGACTATTCAGACCATAAGAATTTTGCATAAACTTTTAAATTCTTTGCTTATATAGTTGACCTAAATTAAAACATTATTTCACTTCTGTTTCCTTTCTGAACTCCGATCAGAAGGCTACCTTGTTCTATATAAACTCCTACTCAGTAGAGAAACAATAACAAGAATACACTAAGAAATCCTTACTTAGAGAATACCATGATAGCCTTTGCTATTCAGACTCTCAAAAAAGTGTAAAAATTTCTAAAATTTTCATTGCAGCTGCTTCTTTCAGAGCTGATTTAATGCTATTAAGAACATGCTGGAGAGCATTAAATCACTTGCAATGAAAGACTAATCCTAAAATAAGAATTGAACTGCCTAACTACAAATGAAACCACTGTAACTAACCAGGAGAGGAGGATGTAGACAGTCCTTGTAGTTAATTTTCTGTATTTCTCATGGCAACTTGTTTCGTCACTGTTGAACGTAACCACTGCTTGACAGGACACTGTATTAGCTAAGCTATGCCATCATATCACTGACTCCTTTCCAGCTTCTCAAACTTACTGAGATGGCAAACAAAAAGTGATAATCACCCTGAGTTTTCCCAATTGAAATATTTGAAAATTATATAGCTAGATACCCTTTCTAGTTTTAGCGATGTACTAGCTACAATCAGGAAAAAGGAAAACTAAGTAAATTTACTTAATATATTTTTTATATCTTGATATTAATATTATAAGATTAATTATAACAAATGATAGCCTGTGATATCACTGAAATGATACCAGTGAAATTCTATATCTTTGTGATATTTAAATCCAACTTTTTATTGTGACTAAAGCCTCAGTAAAGAGCAGAACACAGTAAGTTAAGCACAGGGATTGATTGCCTTGGAAAGTTATGAGTTCTTCATTACTACAGGTTAGACAGGTAAGAAAGGCATCTGTCAGGAAAGGAACAGGCATAGTCAAACATACCTCAGGCTGGGGGGATGAGCTATTCCTTCCCTTTTTTTTTTCTGTTATTTTGAACTACTACTAACTGAAAGTTATAGCAGGAAGACAATCAAAATAATTACAAATGAATGGAAAACTGGAAGTTAAATCAAAAACAGTAATTATTTCACGTTGCTGTGAATCGTGAGTATTGAGGAAAGTCCTTTTGCTTAACACTATATTTGTATTATTCAAAAAAGATTTCACATATTTATATTTTAGTGCCACATGTTTTGACTTTGAATACAATCTTCAGCACAAAAAAAATGATGATATGAGTTTTATCAAAATAAAGCCTTACTCTTGAAATCGCTGTCCTGGGGTTCAGCATTTTCCTAGATGTATATATCTGTCTTACTACGTTATGGTGAAGTAGCTCTTTCTGCACAGTGAACTTTTAAGTGGATTTTGTTTTGGAAAGCAATTTAATGTTTGCTGATAACATTGATTGGTACTTTTTCAGTGTTAGCTTTTAAGCTTCTGTTCTGGTCTGCTTAATTTTTTGAAATAACTTATTTGATTAAGTGATGCTTTACCACCAGCAGTTCAGCTGGCTTTCTGCTGATAGCCGGCTTTTCTCTCTTCTGTGCTTTTTTACACTTGCTGAGTTTCTTTATCGTTTGAATTAGAAAAGCATAGGTTAGATTCAGAACTCTGCTTTCCTCAGCCACCTCTCTTCTCTTTCCCAAATATGTCCTAAGAAACTTGAGCAGAATCAGCAGCAATAGCAGACCTGTCTTTCTAGATGAAGGTACATTAGGGAAGGAATTTTTGCCTTTGTTATCTTGCCTTTTCCAACACATTTATCCTTTATAATGAAGATGACCACTCCAGCAATCTCATTTCTTTTCTGCTCAAGTGAAAATGTGAGTATGGCCTAAAATAGTCATCATAAAAGAAAGGGGAGCAGTTCCTGCTCTGTTTTTTCAATAGTATAAGAGTTATTTTTCTGGAAAAGTATAACATCTGTTTGTTTTGGTTTTTTTTTTTACTGACTTTGCAAGAAAATATGTGGGTTGCAAAATCTGTTGTAAGAATACTTAGAAGCCACAATCTGACTTATTGTGGCTTAAGTGATATCAAGAGGTGACAGGATGCCATTGTGATAAGGACAGGGTAAATGTCTCTCATATGACGTTTTAATGATAATGCAAAATAACCAATTTTAACAACAAAATATTTTTTACCTGTAATTTTTTACCTGTAATATATTTTCCCTGTAATCAGTAATTTTATATAATCTCATTGTTCCAAATACTATCAGGAAAGTTTTAGCAATACAGAGATTCAAAATGTGGCAGCAAAGATGTAATATTATGTTTGAAATGACGAACATGCAATATTTATGTTCTTAAACATTTTTAAGAGGTGAAGCTTGGATGTCAGAAATGAACTTTTAATATATGAAAGAAGGTTATTGTAAACTGTGTGAAGCATTGTGTCCCCGAAGTATTAGAAGGTCTACTGATATAATTCCTCGAACTAGGAAAAATGGACATCTACTTTGAAACATTGTTCAGCAAACATCTTGGAATTTCTACCATATATGTCTGCATCTTTCAGCAAGAGAATAATTTGTCAGCTAAAGAGAAAAACAAATTCTGTGTAAATAGGAAAATGCACCCACTGAGAAAATAGTTAAAAGTTATTTATCAATAAAATGCATTTATAAAAGGCTGTAATGATAGAAGGTACACTCAATGTTTCAGAAGTAGTAATCACAAATGAGCACACAGCACTGCTACAAATAGCAACTTTTCAACCACTGACCCTTTCAAATGCAGTGACTTTAAATTGTAGACATTAGAACGAACGTTTGATGTTTATGTACCATGAAAAAATGTCAAAGAATATTGATCATAGCTTTGAACCTGCCAAAACACAAATGCAGGACTTTAGTCTTTCAGGTATGTGATTTGTCTGAAAATGAGTGCCCATTCTTGTTCTATTGACTTAAAAAAGGGTATACTTGATCTCGGAACAACTCAAGAATAGTAAGAGAAAATAAGCCTGGAAATGATGTGAGATAATTTTCCTGATGCATAAAAATATATCATAACCTAGCTCTGATTAGCTATGGCTGAGTAATTTTGAATAAATAATTTCAGTTGAGCAGGAGCAGCTAACACGGTAATTTCTGAGTGAACTGTAGTGGAAGGGTGATAAGTTTTTTACTCTGTTAAACAGCCTTGCTGAAATTACTATATCAACATTGAGCCATTTCTCAAGATCTACTAGAGATGCCTTGTACTCTGAAGAGCTTCCTTCTCTTTCTAAAAGCTCTTTTTTAAAAACTCCCAATACAATTAGAGAGAGAGAAATATACACCACTACTAAATGATTCAGCTCATAATCCCTGATTTTACATGCCTAAAAAGAGTTAGGGGCTCAGTGGTTAAAATAAGCTGAGGATAGGTCCTGTCCACAGTGTTGAGCGCTTTGCTATTCGTGGCAAGTATGAAATTACACATCAAAATTCTTTATAGGAGCTATGCTTTTCTTCTCCCTCACTCTTCCTTAAAAACTCATTGCTTTCCTTTATTACTCTTCCCTTCATATGTTTCAAAGCAGATGGGGGATTACTGCCAGTATTAATCCCTTGAGAAATATTAAGATGTATTTTTTTAAATAATTTTTTTTTTTTTAAAATCTTTCTTTACAGATCTGTTTCATGTGTTTTTGCTATCCCAAGTGTGTTCAATTCAGTAATAAGAACACTAAATATCAGACGTTGTATGCTATAAATTGTAATATAGCCTTGGTCAGCAACAGTACATACATACACATATCATGCAGACTGTATCCTGGTACAGATATAATTTCTTTGTCTGAAAAACTTTAACCAAATTAATCACTGTATTGTTTTACTAAAGTTATAGTGTTCCTTTGAGTTACTGAAAAATCTCAATTATGCTTATAACACCTACTGTGTGCAAGTTGAACAGCACTTATTCATTTATTAGTGTGGCTGAGTATACTGTGATTTCTTATATTTGGAAAGAACTGTGGCTATTTTTTTTTTTTTCTCTTATTGGGAAGGTTTTCCATAGCTTTCTTACCAATAATCTAGTTGTAGAAAATACTGCAACCTTATTTTAGAAGAACTAATGAAACTGATCATTACTGGAAAAATCCTCCTCTGTGTACTTTCTTAATGTGGAAGGGAGATGTTGTTTTCCCCAGTTTGAAGGCATGTAACATTATACAAAGATTCTTGAAAGCTGGCATAAAAATACATATAAAATGTTTGATTTTGCACAGACTTTATATTATTCATGAGTGTACTACAGTCTAAAAACAACTGTACATGATCTTTGCAAACTATCATAAGGTACACGATACCTTATATAAAGTACACAGGTACCTTATGATTTTACCTCAGATTTTTAGCAAACCATTGATGATGATAATGAAATATTATATAGCCCACAGTTCACTAATTAAGATAAGACCATTATTTTGTATGTAATTTGTCAGTCTTTTTACTGCAGAACCATCATATCCCCTGAAATGTTTTAATTTTGATTTTTTTTTTTTCTTCTGAGTCAGAGTGGGAAATTTTGCTAGTAACAGATTAATGGTTTCCTGTTCCCCAGAGGACATTTGTCAAGAGCTTATACTAATACAGGTCAAACTTTGAGCTAAAATAACTTAATAGCATCCCTTTAAGGAAGTATGATAGTCTTTCTTTTGTTTTGCTAATGATATTACATAGTAGCACATTACGAAAAGGTAGGAAAATTTGCAGAGATTAAGAGTATTATTCATATTCACATTTCATTATTAAGCTAGTTTTTCTCTTTAAGCACAAATCTTTGTGCCAATCTGCTTTTTTGCAATGCCTACGGGAGAAAACTGTACCTGTCAAATAAGTTTCCTAACATAGCTTAAATCAAATGTCAAGATAAAGTTTGTACTTGTTCTCTTTATGGACATATCTTTATGAGTATGTTTAATACTCAGAGGAGATTTGCAAATAAATAGTTTAAAGAGAACTGTAACTATTTTGCTCAGCCAGCAATATGAAACTCAGAAGGTGCTCCTCAGTGTGAATAAAATATATTTGAAAATAAAGTTTTACATTATAATTGGGATATCTGAGTCTCTTGCTTTTGACAGCCATCTTGCTGAAACAGAAGCTAGTAAAATAAGGTCCTTCGTTATATTCTATTAAAATTAGCTGTTTTTAATACTTCACAGGTATGTTAGTAGGAGATATTTTTAAATTTTATTATCTATGTAGTTTTCTAACAAAACGTAGTTTCTAACATTAACAGAGGTTTTGTGATCACTGAATGGCGGAGGCCATTTTAATTGCAGCAACTAAATATATGAATAACTAATACTAAGATAAAAGTTACAGAAGATAAATTTCTGAAAACAAGGTCATATGGACCCTTGTACATGGGAATATAGAAATCAAACCTTGGGGTAATGATCAGTTTCTGTATTATTCTGTATTCCTGTATTATATTGTCAGGTTTACTTAGTATAGTCTAAAAAGATGTCTGCACTCTCTGGTCACATTACCATCATGCTGACCCTGAGCTAATAAAAGCTATTTTATTGAGGAAGTTGACGAGGCCTTTTACAGACAGCTAGATATTGCCTCACGGTCATAGGCCCTGATTCTCATGGGGGACTTCAACTTCCCCGACATCAACTGGAAGGACAACACAGCCAGGCACAAACAGTCCTGGAAGTTCCTGCAGAGTGTTGATGATAACTTTTTGACGCAAGTTGTTGAGGAGCCAATGAGGAGAGGTGGGCTGCTGGACCTCGTGCTAACAAATAGAGAGGGACTTGTAGGAGATGTGAGGGTGGGGGATAGCCTCGGCTGCAGTGACCA
>JAUBNY010000135.1:1059379-1073263 GCA_032275445.1 Crypturellus soui | reverse complement strand
CCATCCAGAGGGACCTGGACAGACTGGACAACTGGGTGGAGAGAAACCTCATGAAATTCAACAAGGCCAAGTGCACGATCCTCACCTGGGGAGAAACAACCCTAGACATCAGTCAAACTTAAGCCCCAAAAGTTCCACAGGAACTTAAGGAAAAATTTTTTGACAGTGAGGATGACAGAGCACTGGAATAGGCTGCCCAGAGAGGTTGTGGAGTCTCCTTCTCTTCAAGACCCGCTTGGATGCAGTCCTGTGCCACGTGCTCTAGGTGGCCCTGTGTGTGCAGCGGGGTTGGAGTAGATGACCTCTAGAGGTTCCTTCCAACCTTAGGCATTCTATGATTCTATGATTCTATTTTTTAGCAGATCTTGTTAACTTGGAACTTGCATCATATTACTGTAGCCCGGAAGGCTTTAGTTGGGGCTGGAGCTTAGGCAGAGCAAATTCACGTGTGTGTCTGTTAGCACTATGCTGTCATACTTTGAGTAAACTTTTATCCTTTTTCTTTTATTTAAACTAGATCAACTAGAATAATTCTGCCGAAATTCTTCTAACAGTAAGTGATTTCAAGGTAGCTTAAAACTCCATTTGGCTATTTAGGTCATTATGATGACCTCTGCAGGTTCAAAGAAACTCTACAGGTTCGTTTTTATGTTATAAATCAGTGCTTGTACCTTATATTTCTGCTTTGGCAGAACTGCACAGCTATGTTTTGCTTAAGCTTACGTTTTGTAAAAGGTTCCTAGGTGTGGTGCAATGAGAACTTCAAAGAATTTCTGGGAATTCACTGGGAAAATTCCTGTGACATGCCTGCCCTATTTGCTTTGGATTGTTCCTGCTTGCCCACTCCTTCACATTTCTGCTGGAGGAAGACTTTAAGTACCTGAAGCCATGGCAACTAATACACTGAATTCATTTTAAGCAATTAAGGTTCAACTAAACAACTAGACCTGGGGCTCTGCAAGGAATAGAGTCTTGTAGGAACTCTGCCTGATACATTTGATCTCTTTAGTGTGGTGATCAGTGCAGTTTCTCTGATGTAAGGATGGACATGATGTGATGAAGCTAACAAACAGCCTTGAGTAAGAATACAGCTAGGATAACATTATGATTCTCAGTTATATGAAATATTCTCTTCAACAAAGTGACATGGTGTGGTTAGGATTGCAACCTTCTTTTTCAATTACTAAAGAAATTGAGTTCCAGTAGTAAGAATCTGATAATTCATAGCTTTCAATTAAATGTGGCAATGCCTAGCACTTTAGAGGAAAAAAAAAGAAAAAAAGAAAAAAAAAAAAGGAAGAGAAGATGACAGCAGGCAGTGTTGGTAGTATTCCCTTCAGCAGCTGCTACTCTAAACCCTAAAATGCTAAGAATTCAGAAAAGTCAGAACTCCCTCCCCCAAAAACAGACAAACAAACAAACAAACAAACAAAAAATCCCTCCAAAATGATAAAGATAATTCAGGAGGATAAATATTAGAGATACTCTAATATCAGATACTCTAATATAGTCATTACTCTAATTTCATCTGATATTAGAGTAATGACTTATACAATGCTATTGTAAGCCACAGCTACTCAACCTCCTTCCTAATATCTATACCATCCCATAAGCCCCCTTAGATAACAGATGAAATTGGAGCAGATGCAGCCACCCAAGATCAGCTCAGCTTCCATGCAAAGGTAGCTTAGGAAATCAATGAATTAGTAAATGAATAGCTTATGAAAACTCCGTGTGTGGAAATGAAAATACGTTGTGTGGCAATGTTCTAAGTCACTAGCTGTGCTGAAGTTTTGTATCAGAAAAAAAATACTGATGTATGTATGTAGTCATTTGTGTCAGTCTGATATTAGCATCACCTCTCTGGTAATATTTGAATCCAGACAGCCTCCAGCTCCCTGGTTTATGGATTGTATTTCTGTTATCTTCTGAGCAATAAGTGGGTGCAAATATGTGTGAAATTAATTCAATGTAACAGCATTTTAGAGTCATTTTGCAGTCACTTTGCATGTACCAATAGAGAAGTATTGATTTATTTAATATAAAAGACTTTGAAATTTCCTTCTAAAAAAAAAATAGAAAAAAATACTAGAAAATCTCGATGCCTCTCCCAAAGCCATGTGATCACATCTGTGGAAAAAAAATGATTGCTTTTGCTAGTACTTTGTGTAGGCACTTTAGCTACTCTTTTGTTTATATGTGTAATCTAAAATATCGCCAGTAGAACATAGATGGTGGATTAATGTACTAACATTTTTTGCCATATAGCAGGCACAAATTCCACCCCTTAGGGAGAAATTGTAAGGAGATAGGTTGAATAGTGAATAATGCAGTGACAGCTTACACTTTCAAAATCTATGAGGTGGATTACTACGCTTAAAAAAAAAAAAAAGTATGGTTGTATGTTGTGGATAGATGTTTCATTATTATTGTGAAAGCTGTACATGAACATAGACCTTGTCATTTGCACATCACAATTTCGCTTTATATCTGATTGAAAATGTTCCATAATTTAAGAAATAGTAGTGTATTGCTGAAGTTGGGTAAACTTTTTCTTTTCAAAAATCTTTCCTGAAAAGGAGAAGCTCAAGTTTTTATGGTAGTAGGCCTGACTTATTTGTCAAATAAAGGCTTTCTAAATGCAGAATATATTATGCTATGTTTGGAAGGATGTGGGAAGCACGAACTACCTCATTTAGCAATAAAATAATTATTTCATTAATCTATAAAGATAATAGCACAGATTCATAACTGTTCTTCTATTCATTACAGAAATGTTTTTTGAAAAGTAGTGCTTTGGCATACAGAATTAGCAGTTCTTCACATTTAGAGACACTTGATGAAACAAAATGAGGAAAAAAATATTATGGTAGGCTGTGTAGTTCCCTAATAGAAACAGGCCCTTTGTTTCTGATTTGGTCTAATATAACAGAGCAATACCTGTATTTTTCAGCTATGATATAGAATTGTTATATTAATTATTTATGTCTCTGTTTAAAGCCATTTAAAATGTAATAATCAGAAATGTAGATAATCAGTTGAGGGCTATTACTCATGGACAAAAACACTGAATAGTCCTCCCTATCTTGAACATATATTTCAAAGTTATCAAGAGATTATTTTTTGTTCCTGCTTATGAAAGAAGAATTTATTAGTTGCTAACCTGTACTGGAATTTCGTCAAATGATGTCTATAAATTACAATCAGAAAAAGTGCTAATTAGAATCCTTTTTTCTTGTCCAAGTTTCAAAGGCAAAATCAAGCTACATAAGTCTTCCATTTTCTAATCTTATGCAGATTGAAGGATAGTCATATTTAAAAATGCAGAAAACAGGTTTGAAATTACAAATGCTATCTCAAGGTATTTTTATTAATATTTTCTGCATTGATTTAAAAAAGTCTCAAATTGCATTGATTCATTTTATGCATGTATAACACTATACCTACCAGTGGAGTTACAGAAACCAAAATCTGGAATGATGCAGAATCCAGGTAGTTTTCTCTTTTTGAGAAGAGAATTGTATCTGCATAGAGTATTTGTCAGAACTCTTTGTTGGGATCTTTTCATAGTTTTTCCAATATGGAATGAGGGCATGTAGAATAATCTTGGCAGAAGTAAGAGGTATCTCTTAGCTGACTTGTGCCACAGTCATACACACATGACATAAACACATCTAAGGTAGAAAGGAACTCAGGGAGACCATGCTAAATCAGTGTGTGTATATAGAGAGACATTGAATAGAATTCTCCTGTAAATATGCAACACATTATATGGTTGCTGTCTTTTACTTTAACAGTAAAGTTCCATCATTTGATGAACAATATTTTGTGCATAATTTGTTCCTCTTCAAAAACTTTGCAAGGCAAAAAGATACTGGTAATTTATTTTCATTGCAGCAGACCCCACTCAGGAATAAACATACATGTGAGGATGGTGGCAGAAGACAGAAAAGGCACATTTCCTCTTTGAACCTCCCATTTTTAAATTAAAAAAAAAAAAGCTTCAATAACACACATTTTCATGCTGGACCTTTTTAGATTGTGAGGCTGGAAGCATTTAAGGCATCTATAGATACATTCATAGGCATTCATACTCTGAACAAGAGAAGATCCTGTACTGTTGTACTGGAATGCAGGTTGATGTATCCTGGGACTCCTGTCACCCTCTTTCAAGAAATCTCAGTGAAATCCAGTTGACAAAACTTGGGAATAGGGCAGCAGCTGTGTAGGAAAATCCTGTCTTATGCAGGATTTCTACTGCACTTCCACTGCATCCCTGTGCTGATGCAGTGTTGCTGTTTGATCTGTCTTATTCATATCTCCCAAATTTATTTCAACATATCTTTCAGTCTTTCATGCTTCAGTGTTCCCCATCCCATGATGAATGCAGTATGCTTAACCATGCAATAAAAAAAATGTAGAACATCCCTTGTACTTCTCATTTATTAACATGGTACAAAGAAAACATCCCTGCCACAAGCAGCAATGCCACTTTGAAGTCCAAAACCTTAAACATGAATATAATTCACATGTCCATTACGTATCACAGATGACTGTCACTCATCCCTGGCATCACCTCCCATACAAATTCATTTCACTTTTTTATGCTACCAGTATGTCACGGACTGCATAATAGACAAGATGCCTCATATTCTTCTTATCATTTTGAGCCCTGGAAAATACCTGTCTTTAGTTTTAAGTAGATTTTGATAGCTACAGAAGGACAATTGTACCAGTGAAGCAGAGTAGGACAATAAGGTACTAGTTTATTAGTAATCTATAGGAAACTTGCTAAACAGTGGGATTAGAACAACCTACTGTCAAAGCAATATCCGCATCGGTTCCAAGGCATAAAGGTTAGTTTATTTCAAGAATTTTTGGACTTAGATGACATTTTCTTTTCAATTTTTGCTGCCACTTACATATGTTTTCCCTTGAACAGCATTTTCTTGGTTTTATCAGTACTTAGCTCTCATTTCACAACCTGTCAAATGACTACTCAGCAAGAAAAAACAAAGATGGTCTCTGTAGGCTGAAAATTAGCCTGCTCATAGCTATGTCTTCTCTTGGGAATTATCAATTCATTGATTGATGAAAAGGTTGCCAACTCTAACAGGGGTCATTGCTATCACAGAAAAAAACAACAACAACAACAACAACAAAACAGTGTAAATTAATGCCAGTAATCTGTACTCCAGGTGAATTCAGTAAAATTTGCTTTTTTTCCATACATCCTATGGCTGGCTGCACAATCACTTGTCTTTTGAACTTAGTTATTACGTCAGTATTAACTAAGTTCAAAAGATAAGTGATTGTGCAGCCACTGTTTCTAAGCCTCAGGACCAGATTTATTTTACCTAACTTTAGGCATTTGTGTTGTAGACTTCTACATCTGAGGTAGTTATACTAAGCTTCCTTTTTGGTGTAGACAGTTAAGCACTTAGAGATATGATTCATCTGACCTATGCTAGACATCTGTTTTAGGACAAATCTACAGTGGCTCAGATTAATCCTGCCTAATGTGACTTTGTCATAGAGCACTAAGACTATTAGGGATTTAGGAATCAATGTAAATATCCCCAATGGTTTTTCTGCAAGCCTCTTTTGATGAAATGCAGAAAATTAGGACTTTTAATGTCTTTTCTGACAGAATATGCTAATACCAGAAAAATGTGCAAATCAAACTCTATGGGTTAATCAGGGTTCTACAGGCAATGTGGGATTCAGAGACTTACTAAATAGTTTTAGCTGCTGTTTGATTTTTTTCTTAATAACAAATATAAACTTATTATAAGGCAGAATTTCTTTTCCTGACAGGTTTGAGGACAGAAACAATAGGGAAAAATAGGGAGATCCAGAAGTATTTGGACTTCCATATAAATAGCTGGATTAAATGGATTGACTTCTTAATATAGGATTTTATGACCATGAACAGTTGATGTCTATGTTTCTTAAAAGGTTTATGTGGGTATTTTGTACAATTGATGAATTTCTTCCACTGATACTTTAGAATGTTAGTTCTGATGCTCTGATGTCCAGGAAATATGCTGGCATATAAATATGAAAGTAATGTTTTTTGCCACTCCCCACTAAATCTAGGATTGTTTCTGGAAATCAAAATTATGTGATACACCAATTCAACTAAAACAAAACAAGACAAAAAACATGAAATTGATATTTAGCTAGACAACAACTCAATTGTTGAGTGTCAGTCCACACCCTTTTATTTTAACAGTATTTGCAATAACTATTAAGATACAATTTTTCTTTTATGTTCCCTGCTTCAGTTTATACACAGTATTCAGAAATACCCATTACGTGTGGAAAATTACCAGCTGCTACAAATGCTGTAAAAAGCTACATTATGATGATATTTCTATCTGCTACATGTGGTGAAGGAGGAGCAATGAGCACAGATCAGCAATTCACATGAATTGCGGAAGACAGATGTATTGGTGACTTCATGTAAGACAGTCCTCTCTGCTGTTGTCAGAGCATTCTAACAGTTAGCTCTTCAATTTACTGTTTAACCTGATGGCATTAATTTGTAAAGACAGTAGTTTCCACCCATTATTATTGTGTGATCTAATGATCTGTTTCTATACTAATAAGGGAAGCCCTTATGAGATGACCACCTCAGCCCCTTCCCCAACCTTTTCTTACATGTGCGTCGTTCCCTCATTGTGGATTAATATCTGAAAGAACAGACTAGGGGTTGACCTGCTGAAGGGCAGTTCTGTGGAGAGGGATCTGAGAGTCCTCGTTGACCACAAGTTAACCATGAGGCAGCAATGTGCCCTTGTCGCCATGAAAACAAATGGGATCCTGGCCTACATCAGGAGATGTGTTGCCAGCAGCGGGAGAGAGGTGATCCTGCCCCTCTCCTCAGCTCTGATGAGGCTGCACCTGGAGTACTGTGTGCAGTTCTGGGCTCCTCAGTGCAGGAGGAATGTGACCCTTCTAGAGAGGGTCCAGTGTAGAACGACAAAAATGATTAAGGGACTGGAGCATCTGCGTTATGAGGAAAGACTGAGCAAGCTGGGGTTGTTTTGTCTGGAGAAGAGAAGACTGAGAGTGGGTCTTATTAACATGTACAACTACCTGAGGGGGGAATGTAAAAAGGATGGGGCTAAGCTCTTCTCAGTGTTGGCCAGTGACAGAACAAGGGGTAATGGGTACAAATGGAAACATAGGAACTTCCACCTGCATATGAGGAAGAACTTCTTTACTGTGAGGGTGACAGAGCCCTGGAACAGCCTGCCCAGAGAGATTGTGATGCCTCTTTCTTTGGAAATCTTCAAAAACTGCCTGGATGCAACCCTGTGCCATGTGCTCTAGGCATCCCTGCTGGAACAGTGGGGTTGGACTAGATGATCTCTAGAGGTTTCTTCCAACCCTAGCCATTCTGTGATTCTGTGAGAAGGTGCCCTTTCTGTAAAAAAAAACAAAAATTTATGCTTGGTCTAATTAAAATACAGGAAGCAGTTACTCTTAATCCTGTTACGATGCTGCTAGCATTAGTATTCCAAATTATTCTACCAAATTCACACAAATCTTTTCAATAATACAACTACAATTTTATTCAGAATCTCCTGGTGTCTCCGCTTTTTCCCATGTTATCACACTCATCATTCCTCTACTCCTTACCTCTTCCCAGAGATAAAATAGAAGGGCTGGAGGCTCAAGCACCTAACAGTCACCCTCAAACTCTTAGTTTGGAAGAGAGTAGTGCTGTTGATGGTGGTATTCTTCCTCCTTTCTGGGGGATTTAGGAGTATGAAATTGATAATTTCCTCTTCCTATACATTAAAATGCACTTGGGGCTATTTTATACATTTTCTAACACACTTAATCGCACTCCTTGTTGCACCTACATTTACTGTGTATGGCACATTTTACATATGTTAGTTGTTCTCTGGTTTCTTTGTCTATTTGTCCCTTGACTGTTTTTCCTCCAGGTTTCAATTCTGCAATTCTTTAGCCATGAATAATTGACCATTAGTGAGCTGTTTATAGCCTGGAGAAAAAATACTTGTTCCTATTATCTATATAAAATTTATGGTTATACGACCCAATTATACAAAATTAAGCAAAAATAAAACAAAAAAATACACAAAAACTACCATATTGTTTGGAAAACAAACAAACAAACAAAAACTCAGTTACACCTAAACAAGGTAAAACAAATCTGCAGTCAGGCAAAACATGTTCAGGCAAAACATGACAACTCTCAGCCCTCAACTTTGCAAAGTTAGTACAATGACTGAAGTCCGTTACTAGCACTGGCACTTCCACTTGCACTATGGTTTTGTTTTGTTTTGTTGTTAATGGAAAAAAAAAAGATCCATTTGGATATTAGTGACAGGAGGAATAATGGAAAGAGTCTTTGCACAAAGATAATGTTGGGAAGGGTTTAAAAGAATTTGGACTTCATTGATTACAGGAGAAAAAAAAACAGAGAAACAGAGAACAGGACAAAAAAAACCCATGAGAACAAGAAATGAATGATGTAGAATGGTGTAAGAATAGCAGAATAAATTCTTAGATTTTAACTTTATTAAAAGTAAACAAAGATAATGAAATGATTTTGAGATTTAGCAAAGCTATCTGCCACTTCTCGCTCTCATTAGTTAACATCTAGGTTGTTATTTTGAATTGCAAAGTTGCAACTAACTAATATGAATTTTCAACTCAGAGCAATGTCAAATCAAAAGCTAATGTAGTTAGAAAGTCATTCAGAAATCTCTGCTTTGGGAATGGCAGGAGGCAGGACAAATTCCTGGGAACATTAATTCCTTCAGTCAACCTAGGCTACTAGGTCCCTAGGTTAGAAGCGACAGTCAGCCATAAATTGAATTACTTCCCAAACTGTGCATGGTTTACGTAAATACTATCCATTCAGTATTTTGACAGTTTGATTTTTGTAAAGGCTTTGTTATCGCTGACCAATAGAAGGTCAAGGGTCTTGTCTGAAAGCTACTTAAAGAATTTTGTCTGAGATTCATGAAGAGGTCAGAAGGAACTTAGAGATATGTAGCTCCCAGTTCTCATGTCATTGCAGAGAAAAAGATGCAACTTTATAAAATTAATCTCTCCTTGCTTCTTCCTTCAGAACAGACTGAGGTTATCAACAAATACTGCGATAAAAGGGTTAAAGGATTTTATTTTTTCTTAAAATGTCAGCATGTTCCATATTCTCACAGAACAGAACAGTACTTCTGTAGACTGATTCTATTTGAACATGCAGCAAAGTAAATGATTACTTTGGATAAAATTTTGTAGTGATAAGGTGTAGCTAATAGACTTGATTAGAATTGAGTCAGCAAATGGTTCTTCTTCTTGCTTTACAGGAATTGCATATATAGAAATGGCTATAAAATGCCCACAATTTACAGCAAAACTGTGTCCATTTTTGTCAACATGTAAAAATTAAAGTCATGCAGAAGTCCATCTTTCCAAGTATAGTACTGTGGAATAATTCCATATAATATGATGTAAATTATGTTTAAAAATGAACTTTTTTCTTAGGAATAGCAAAAAATCTCAACATTTGTGTGGCAAATCTCAAACCACTCTGCCCTCTCTGCCCAGAATGAAAAAGTTTAAAATGTTTATACATTAGTACTTACTTGTAACGATCACATTTGTGTTTGTGGGCTATTGTGTTTGTGGACTCCAGTGACACTTGTGTTTGTGTTTGTTTGTAGACTCCAGTGTTTTTTATGAAAACAGAATTCTAGTTTTACTTCATGTATTTTTACTTTCTCTTGTATTTTCTTTTATGTATACACACACATATATATATAAATCGTTTTTAACTTCCTCATTTCTTCGTTGCACATGATTTTGAGATATCTGATGTTATCGCAGTAGTCTTATATTCTACTCTTCATTTCTTATGATGTATCCACTGAAGTTCTGGCTGTATTATTTTATACCTTTTACCTCAGGATCTCTCTCCTGTTTATAATGACTTTCTTTCCCATCTTATGATTAGCTTTGCAGTGAAGCAAAAATTGAAAACAATGAGTGCATTTGAAAAGTAAATGCCTCCGATTACAATTTTTTTTTCAACTGGAGAGAAGGAAAATGTATTAAATTCATTATGGATAAATGGAATGTTCTATTTTATGTTGTCATGCTATATATAAATTGGCTGATTCTAGATTAGCTGGAACAAAGCCTTTACACCCAGTATTTTATGTTTCATAAAATAAGAACAAATTTGGCTAGCAGAATGGGGAGAAAGGAAAACTCAGGAGGAATGATCAAGGAGTTAGCCTGTTTGCAAAAGTTTCTTATTTTAACTACAACTATGGAATTTCTATTTCACTATTCTAAGAGACTTTTTTAAGATGCTCATATCTACTATGTACTAGACAAAATGGATGGAGTTAGAGTTGGCCTTGTACTACTAAATTGGTCTTCTGCCACTTTCCTTGTAATACTAGATAAAGTGACAACCAGATAAAGGGTAGACAGTGACGATGGCTGAGACACTGTCAGGTTCCATTTCCTTCATTTATACCATTAATACTCATTTTCAGTGACATGTTTGTTTTGAATACAGCATTTAGGTTCAATGATTCCTTTGGTTTCTTCATCTGTGTGAGGTTGACAATTAACACAATCATTTCATACTGAGTTGTTCAAATAGAATTCTGAAGTCCTACTGCATATTCTAAAATTATTTAATTGCTTTACTCTCTTTGCAGAAGCAGTGATAAAAATGATAAATAAAAAGTTCCACTCTCACAGTAGCTTTGAATTCTATGGAAAAGTCATTTGGTCTCATTTCAGTAATCACAACCTATCCTGAAAACAGCATTTCACCAAAGTAGGAAATGTTTATGACAACCAAAATTAGATGTTTAAACCTAACCTCCTCATCTTTTGTCCCCTTTGAGCACAATCCTCATTCTCCTTTAATGAGGATTGTGCTTTGATATGTCTATTTTACCATGTGTTGGTGAAGGTTTTGTAAATAAGGAAGGAAAGCTTCTAAATTGAATAAATGAATTTATTAGTAATTGGTCTTTCTGATTAAAAACATAAACAGGTATAAAATCACTTACTAAAATAGAAAATAATGTTATTAGTGAAAACTGACTTTTCCTAAGCAATCATATAAGGTGTAATTATTGCAAAATCTGGTGGAAAGTCCAGATGTTACACCTAAAACTCCTATATAAACAAACAACTCAATTAACAGAAAGTCTTATTTGTTGTTCTTTTATTTCCTGCTGTATAGCTACTGTTGGCTTTAACTGTCAAATTAAAACTATTCCCCTGCTGTCACTCAAAGAAAAGAAAATGTTTTCAAATGAAAATATATGCTTCTGGAATGCCAGTGCTTTGTTCTTTATTTGAAATGTTTACAAATTTCACAAAGTTGTTCTTGCCAGATTAGCTGTTTTAACAAAACTGACCTTATGATGGCATAGCTTATGCAAACAGAAAAAAAAAAAAAAAAAAAAAAAGAGTACTCCTCAGTTCCAAGCAGGATCTAATTCACAGCTGGCTTCCTACTAACATGGCACCAAAAGAGTCCCAGTGACCAGGACTTCTGTAAATAGTATGTATAAACAGGAGAAACACAGTTAACACAACAAACAGTGCACAGATAAAGTGAAAGAGATCCACAGGCACGTGCTGACAACAGAGAAGACCCTCAAGTAGTGACTATGGATCACAGGACATGATTCTCTGTCCCAGCTGATGCAGCCAAGTCTAGTACTCTGATAGCCTGCACAACAAAGGTTTCCTGATAGTGGATGCCAGCATCTAGATCTCGGGCTGTAGGCAATGCTGGGTGAGGTAATCTTTCCTAGGTTGGAAACCAATGCTGGCAATCTGTGTGGATGGACATGTGCATGTGAATGTATGCATTGTAGGGTGTGCCTCTTACAAATGTGTACTCAGCCTTGCTACTGGCAGGACCTGGGGACATGGATCTGTAACAGTGTCCCCTCCATTGATCTTCTGGGTTTGGCAGAGCCTAGAGAATACATTCAAGGCCCTTGGAAGCATGAGGAATGGGATCAGCTGAGCATCCTGTTCAACTGGAAGCATGAGTTACATCAGGGAAGTTTCTTGGCATAATACTTAGATCACTGCATGAGAACATGTGCCATGAGGAAGAACTGAGAAATGTTAGTGGTTGGTTTCCAGACAGAACAGAGGCACCTGCCTTCCAGGACAGTCTGCTGCTTTCCAAAAGCCCAAATCCATGATATTGCAGAAAGTGACTTCTGAGGCTTAACCAGTCACATCCTATTCTTCCAGTTCCACTACTCCTTTCTGCTACTCTGTGTAGATGCCAGTGCTGTACAGAGGAAGACCCTGAGCATCTCTGGGGTCATGGGTAAGAGGGACAGGTAGGTTCTTGAGTGTGATTTTCCATAATCCTTTGAATAATGGAGACATGGATAAAATTAGACACTCTCGTTGCTCTTTGAGTCTGAGGACCAAAGCATTAAATTGATTAAAAGATAACAAAGGAGGACTTTTGTGAGAAAAAAAAAGTTTCATATATATTAGTTTAGTAGCCTACACTAATTATCACTAAACTAACACATAGTATTTGGGCAACAAACAAGATCTAGAAAGTTATGCACTAGTTCTTCAAGAATAAGACAAACATGTAAATTCTTCAGTTCTCCCTGCCTCTAGACTGTCAGCTCACCAAATTTTGGATAAAAGAGAAATTGAATTTGACTCAAATTTCAAAGATGTATTTTTATGTACAAAGGGGTGATTCCAGTATTTCAGCTAAAATAATTTGCCAGAAAGCAAACACTTTTTAAATGACTAAAGGTAATCTCTGTGAAACCAAAAGAGCTACAAGTGCATTCTTCTTGGGGGAGGGCAAAAAGGAAAAGGAAAACCTATTTTCTTTTCCAAACGCAGCTTGTTTGGAATTTCTCCTAATAATTACCATAACATAACAAAATACCCCAGAAACTGAAGGGTCATTTTTGAAGGAGCAGTACACAATGCAAACAGATCTGAAATACTGTATCTCGTATGTATCCTGAGTAAAGGAGGAAATAAGTAGCGTAATGTAACTAAATACCACATAGTCCATAGCAGATCAAAGGCCAACAGCAAAGGAAAATGAGAGGATTTACTATGTTAAATCTCGGAAATTATTAGAATCCCAGAAATCTCAGAAAAAAAAATCTCCATGGAGAACAGTTTAGAAATCCTTGTGTCATTGTCCTTCTCAACAAGATGAGCCAATTTTGGAAGCATAAATGGAAACGAATGCTAGAATCCAGTTATTTAAACTAGATGGAGAGGATATGTTTAAGCAGACACTATTATTTAAAGAACTTCCATAAAACCATAGGGACATAAAGACATCTATGTTTTATGAAAAATGCTTATAAGACGAAGCCTGATAAATAAGACTAAATACTGAGCTTACCCAATGCTTTAAGGTCTACTAAAGTAATCCTCTTGCAAGATATGTAGCAAGGAAAGTAGCCAAACTTGCGTGGTTTTAGATCATGGCTCATGTCTGCCGTGAAGGTCACTGAAGCTAGCAAAAGCCTTCCTTTGTATGAATTAGCTTAGTGTTAGTTTTGCAGCACTAGAGTAGTATAAATAGAGTTTATATTTTCATTTTCTTCTGTTTTATAAGCCAAGGTCCATATTAAGATTTTCACTGAAATTTATTAGTCTCTCACAAAGAAGTTAAACTTTGCTATGAAATTTCCTAGGGAAATCAATACTCTGCTGACATTGTGTTTCTGTAAGCAGAAGCTTTTGAAACATTTTTGAAACATTCATATTACCTCTGGGTTTTTTTTCTTTCTTTTTCTTTTTCTTTTTCTTTTTCTTTTTCTTTTTCTTTTTCTTTTTCTTTTTCTTTTTCTTTTT
>JAUBNY010000135.1:1045067-1059279 GCA_032275445.1 Crypturellus soui | reverse complement strand
CTTTTTCTTTTTCTTTTTCTTTTTCTTTTTCTTTTTCTTTTTCTTTTTCTTTTTCTTTTTCTTTTTCTTTTTTTCTGTCTTCAAAGTGCTTACTATGACATTTTTAAGTGAATGTCAAGGCAAAAAGTTCCATTTTGCTTGTTCAGGTAGGAAATAGACATGGTCATCTTGGACTAGGGCCACTGACTTCAGTCAGTTATCCCTGCTGTTAATGCTAATGTTGGAATGGTAATTACCATGTAATATCTATTGAAATTGTTCCATGAAAACAATTTCATACCAGCTTGATTACCACCTGGAAATTCCTGATTGTAATTGGTTAAGTAGCAAGCAAGGGGAAAAAAAAAGAAAAAAAACAACAACAAAAAGGAAACTCAAAACACACATGCACACACAATGGTTTGCATTCCATTAAAGAGCCACTCACTCAGTAACCAAAAAACAAAAGGCAAAAAAAAAAAAGGCAAAGAAAAACACTTATAGTTCAAAAATGGTTATGTACCTCCGGTTGTATGACTGGGTTGTTTTGTTTTGGCTTGGTTTTAATTCTGTAACTATTACTGCATTTTTTTTTTCAGAATATAATAATAGTTTAGGGTAGATGATGAGCAAATGGCTGATATAATATGAAGTCTTTATGGTTTTAGTTGTCATTATTCACACTGAGGAACTGATTATGCTCAGATAATATCATTCATGCAGGAGACTGCTCGTTAGTCAAATATGAATTTTCTCATGGATATGTAAATCATAGAGCAGAAAACAAGAGCTACAAATAATTTTGCTTCAGGGCTGGAGATAACATTGCTTTTGCTAATGCAGTAGTCTACTTGAGGTAGCAAAACCTGGAAAAAATTCTGAATAGCTGAGCTTTTAAGTGGAAAACATTATCCTAATATAACTACGCTAGTTAAGATTTAAACAACAGCCTTATGTGAGGTTCCATTGAAAATGTTGTGTATGCCATGTTCAGATAGCCACGTTCAATTATTTTTTCTGTGCGGTGAACACCCAACCTAAGCAAACACTTTGGGCTAAGGCAAAATCTGATGAGCAAGGAAGGTGTTGAAGCCAGTGTGTCTGTTTGTATAAGTGAAGGCTTCTTAATCCATTCCTCTTAAGATCTTCATAACTTTTGTTTAATCAAGGCTATAAAAGATTATTCACAAAAAGTTAACAAATGCTAGGACACTTGGTCAGTAGCTCATGCAAGTAACAGTGGCTTCAGTGTTGCTCAGCACAAATATAGAGGAACAGGAATTTTCCTTTATTCAGAATAATTCACTATAATTTTGCACATTTGCTTTGTGATTATATGAATCTTGATTTTCCATTGGCTACATATACATGGCTGATTTATAGTGACCACCTAATCATGCCTACAATATGAGTATGAATATTTGGTAATTATTCCATCCCCTTGTGCTCATTAATTTCTGTAAAGATTTCAGTCCAGAAGAATACAGATGAGATAGATTGAAAAATACTTTATAAGTAAAGAAGCAAGCAACACCTTCTGCATTACTCCAGGTCTAAGCAAACTATAGCAGAAAAAGTGAATACAATTAAAGTATCTTTTCATTCTACATGAAAATGAATGGAAATTTTTTAAAAAGTGAATATAAAAGTTGCTTAATAGCAAAAAAAAAAAAAACTGTATTAAGAGAAAGAAGGCAGTAGCATTATTTTAGAATCTTCCATTCTGCAAAACCCAGACTCTGTAAGCTGAGAAAAGCAAAGTTAATGTACATGCTTATGCAAATGTACTCTCTCCTTTTGTAACTGGCAACAGTTTCTGGGAAGGATCTACATATGCTTAAATTGTACAAGATATATACAATGGTGAAGAGAATTTAGCTTGGAACATCATATGAGATTGCCTGCAGGCCACTTCCCTTTTTACGTACAAGAAGCTCCTTCTAATGGGTGTGAGAAAGAAAGAGATGTTTATCTAGATGGATCTAGTCCAGATATTTTCTAAATTCTAGCTGCTGCATGGGCAGTGGTGTATCCCTCCATACTTGTTGTTGCAAGCATATTAGCATACAGGTGCAGACAAGGGATTTAGTAAATATGTGAGTGGCCAAAAAGCACTAAAAGTGCCTTACGGTTCCAGTTCATTCTATCTGTCTTAAGGCATCTAGTTGAAGGACTCAGGATTGAAATTGTCCAAAAGTCCTGTGTAATCAGTGATGACAAATACATATATAAGTAGATGAATTTAGATCCTAGTTGTGCTAAATCATACTCTGCACAGGTCTCTCTCTATTGGGAAGATATTCTGCTGAGAACTGCTGCTAAGACCTCAGTTAAATGTTAAAGTAAGGCAGGAAGGATGTAGACCTCTAGATTTAAGCTGTTTTTATTTTGTTTTGTTTTGTTTTTCTCTCTATGGAGGAGAATAGCTCACAAAGGTTGAGAAAAGAGTTATATGTGTAGTTTTTATTATTGTTATTTCTGAAACAGAAAACATTTACATGTACAAGTCATTTTAGGGCTGTGCAAATTTTGGCTTATTTGTAGTTATCAGTTATATTTGTGTCTGAGAAAAGAAAAACAGTAGAGTTGTGTATGATTCTTTTGTCAGCTTCCACTATCCTGTGGATATCCTGTATCCTACACTATCCTGTACACTATGTTAAAGTACAATAATAGTTTCATTTTGAAATGTTTTTGCATATACTTTCTGACTTAAGAGTCAGAGTAGACAATGATAGTCCATGTCATAAAGTGTTAACTGTTATTCATTGGTAGCTGCAGTAACTTGAAGCTCATGTGTTTTCTTCTGCTTTTCATCACAAATTACTACTGAGGCATATAGCCTGCAAGAATTTCCATTTTTTCTTTCTCAGTAAACCATTTATTTTCCATAGTTATTATTTCCTACTTTGTTTTATTGTCTGAGCAAATGTATCATGGATAGCAGATCAAACATTTCTTGAGCTTACAATAACATAAGCCTTACATTAAACCTTGATTTCAGTCATCTGGAGCCCTTGAACTTTTGGCCAGCCAAGATCCATCCATTCTCATACCAATTCTCATCAGCCATATCATCTGCTGAGCACCTAATTACCCTATTAATAAACCATACATTTCTAATACCCCATGTATCTCCTCTTGCAGCTTCTCACTTCACAGTAAGCCCTCCTGTTTGTAATTTATTTTTGATTTAATAATTCCCCTGTCTACTTTCTCATCCTTGATTTTCACTGAGCAAAAAGCCACTTTGAATACATACTGTTATAGCTATTTGCCCTTTTAGAGGCTTTTGGTTTGGGGGTTGTTTGATCTTTTATTTATTTATTTATTCATTCATTTACTTATTTATTATTTACGGTCTTTATTTATACATTCTTTTTAGACTTAAACCATTGCCTAGCTATGTGTGAAATGAGGGCACAATCTTTCCTCAGATTTCTTGAATCTTCTGGTGGATGATTAAATGGCTGTGTTAGTTGGAATGGGACTCCTAGTGGAGAAAGTTTGAACAATTTAAATAAAAGGAAAAGAAAATTCCCAGTCCATAGCAGAAACAGTTTGTTGACCAAATGCTGTAGAATATTAAAATAATTATAAAATGTTTACATATGCAACACTCTCTGTGTTTTTTGAAAAGCACACATAGAGAGCTTAAGTTTAAAGGGTAAGAATATGATTCTTTTTTATATACTACTCTTTAGTCTATTCATTAGTAACGATCTCAGCCCTATCACTGGGCCTTTTTATATCCTTTCTCACTTAGATGTGAGGAACACAGTGTTCTGTGAGCAACACAGTGAAAAAAAAAAAAAAAGAAAAAAGTGCCACAATATACACCTTGTCCTGGTTTCTGATTTCATGCTTCTCACAATAATATTCTACTTCACAGAAAAGGAAATGATGGTGATGATCAATTCAAAGATATTTTATTCAGACTGATGCAGGAAACATTAGTAACGGTGAGATATTCAATGACTGTAGCAGCAGGTCTCTAGCAAGTTCTGCCCAGCACATACAGTTGTTGATTGGCAGTCTAATCATGTCAAAAAATGGAACAGCCCTTTACCTGGTCTTCTAACAGCTGTTTTACTATTCTGTAAAGACAGAACCTGACATACTCAAAAACTTCAAGTTGAATTAATTGTCTTATGGTTTTGATCTTTATTGGTATCTGAAATGCAAAGTCAAGAAGAGCTTTGATGATAACTGACATTAGCTGAAAATGATGGCATCCTTTCCTTATAAACCTAAACAAAAGTTAATAAATACAAGCTAGATCCTATAAATTTTGAGTTGAATATCCCAGATCAGTATCGGAAAAGCTAGTCAATGCTTTGGAAATGACTGATATTCTCACTGGTCTTAGCCCTGATCCACTACACATCCTCGTGTTTTGAAAAGCAATCTGAATGCATTCATGCAGATCATTCAGGAAACAGCAACTAGGCATGGAATAGAAGTTGTGGGATGAAAATACAGAACTGACACCTCTGGGGTCCTGCCCATAGCTATGTAAGGATCTGAGGTGCCACTTACAATTTCACAAACATATCAAGAAATTATTCATTAGACTAAAATGTGTTTCTAACTAGGGTTTTTTGAACTTTAAAAAATTTTAGTGCCTTACTTGACACAGTGGTAGGCACTGGTATCCTCTCTCTCTGTATATATTTTTTTGCCTGTAGCAAAGGCAAATGTTTGAAGAATTGTTCAGTTAAGGATTCTTTTTTATATAAGTTATGTTCTTTCTATATGTTTAAATTTCACACTGTACTTTTTATATAATAGATATGAAGTAGCACTGAGGATACTGACTTTGAGAAATGAATCGCCTGATGTCAATATGATACTTCAGTTATAACAGTGAACTCTTTGCACTTAACTGCTTATCCTAATTCAACTATAAAAGAATAATTATTTCTGTTCTGTGTCTTATATCCTAAAGGAGATAATTATTTCAAATAAAATAATGGATTAGTTCTTTCTAAGGGAGTAGACTTACCTATTTAAACTTGTCACTTGCAAACAATCTGAACTGAAAGACAGTGTTAATTCAGAGTTGAATTACAGGTGTCATCTTTCATTCCTGCTGAAGTTCTCTGAAGCCTGCATTCTGATACAATCAAAAGTGAAAAGAAAGGTGGAAATAAAAAAAATCTATCTTGATCATCACACTCCATGTACTTGTAATCTTATCTTCTGTTGATGAAATAAGACATTAATTATAATATGTAAAAATTGAAAACGGTCATAATAAGCAAAAATATGACAGTAGCTTAGGAGACAGCTAAAATGTGATATTGAATACTTGTAGTCACACACAAATGCCAGATACACAGAGCCATATATAAATTGGATGAATGCTTCCCAGGAGAAATCATAAAAATGAAATTTAGCATTGATCTGTCTTCTTATACTCTTAAACTCAGTCAGTATTACCGTGAGTTTTTTTTTTTTTTCATTTTCGTTTAACATCGAACAGTTTCAATTTCCTTTTAAATGTACTTAGAATCTATCAGTTATCCCAAAGGTGGTTGGATATCTTGCACTTTTGAAATATTGAAGCCTGTATATTGCTAAGATCTATGTCAATCTATCTGGTCTTGTCAGTTCATACTGTTTCCATATGATACAGGCTTACCTCTTCACATTTAAGACCAATGCATTTTTACAACAGTTCATTAAGAATAACAGAAAGTATTACTTCTCACCAAAGATTAGAAATTTAATATTTTATGTACTTTGCTTGTAATTTATAATTTTTGAGTATTTGGATAACAGCATTTAATATTTCTGTTTCTTCAACTACTGGAGTACTCAAAATATATTCATTTTGAAAATTTTCATTACACTTCATTATAATTCATGGGATAATTTGTTGATTTTTCAACCATACCTAGAAGTCACCAGAAATGTTTTATATCAGAGATCAAGTAAATAAAAAATCAAAAATACCTCTAATGCGTAAAAAGTTCATTACATGTACTTTCTAGATATGAATAATAATCTGATGTTAAAACAAATAGAATTCAGACAGTACTTCTATTTTTGTTTCATTCTGGTTTAATGGAAGATCTTGTATGTTGAAATAAGTTCTAAGATCTATATTTGGAGTGACACTGGGAGTTATATTGAAAGCCTATATTTTCTGAGATAAATAATTGTTTACATTATTTGAATTTTTGTGTACTTCCTTCCAACAAGGTCTGAGAAAGACTCTTGGTTCCAAACCTTTCAGAAATATATATATATGTATATATGGAGGATATTTATACATAATATCATTTTATTTGTCTAAGCAGTAGTTACCCATACACAGTGGACATCTACAGAATTTTATAAATAGCTAATAATTCTATATAGTGCTTTTAATATGAAGGTACATACTCCTGTGCAAGACATCTGCCACCTTTTCACAGGAAAAAAGCATTCTGTTAATTTTAACACACAATTACTTCTATTTTTGTACATTTTTCAGTTTCATTAATTAAATCAATTCTAAACTGACTTTGGGGTGAATTCAGTGTTTGTAATATGAATGAGTTCCAAGATTACTGTCTCAAATGAGATGCTGTAGTAGTATAAGTCAGAACTAGGTATACTGAGAGAAATGATGAGCAAGTATTCCCACAGTCCTCTGTCAATTCATCTCTCTTGACTTGCAAACTTCGTGATGCTCCATCCCTGGCCTTTCCTTAAGCAAATACTGACAACTGTGTTAAATCATGACAGACTGTTGCTGATACAAAGTATGGCCATTTTTTTTTCCTCAGGGACTGTATAATTATAAGCATAAAATAGAAATAAGATGATAAATGAATCAGAACTTAAAGCTTAAGGAAGACAGAGATTTTAACTAGGACCCAAGAGAAAGAAATGATTCAAAAATATGTTTTTAATCCTCATCTCTGTATAACTTCAGATATCATTACTTCAGATTATTTTATATAAAGTTTATTCTGAAAGTACTACTGTCTTATAGGAGCTACATTAACAATATTTTTTAGTGTCAGAGACACATCTTAGCCCCTTATTTTTCATTCTTTCGTTCTTTCATTCTTTAGTGCTTGCTTTTTAACACTTTTCTCCCAAAGTCTATACAGGTTAGCTGTTTAGCTGTTGTTTTTATAGTTATTTCTTCTTTCCTGTGATTTTTCCTTTCCATGGTAAAAGCTTCTCTCTCTCTTTCCTAAACTCTGGATTGATCTATTGACTGCTCCAGCTTTAACTTGCTTCTTTTTCTGTCCTGTGCTATTGGTCTATTTTTGTCTCTTCACATTTACAAATATAATTTTTCTCTCTCCATTCTTCTGCTTATTTCTTACCAATTATTTTCCACATCTACCTTTCTTCCCCTCTTTTCTCTCTACTTTTGCTGTCACTTTATCTTGCTTTTGCAATATGCTGTTTTTTGTTTGTTTGTTTGTTTGTCTTTGTCTTTATTTGTGGATTGGTTTTCTTTATGTTTTTCTTTATGGCAGAGAGTTAACTGTATTAGAAATATCTTGACAATAAATAGGAAAAAAGTGATTCATTAAAATGTTTCTGATTTATTTCAGCTTATCCTTATTGTAAAGACTAGTAAAGAAAGACTGCTGTAGTGAAAAAGGGCATGTACTTGAATAAATGCACAAAGTCATTTTTGGTTTCATGTGAATGCTGATTCATGTGATAATGAAAGGCGTGTGACTGCTCAGTGAAACCTGAGGAGTGCCCGTTCAGGAGTTCTGTGTATACAGAAGGGCCTGACACGAGGACTAGTGGTCATCCAGGCAAATCAGATGTCCTCCCAAAGAATTTCAGAAGAGCCTGCAGACTACCAGGGATAAAATTTGCATACATGACTTCCTTAAAGTCATGTATGCAAATGACTTCCTTAAAGTCATGTAGAACTGCATAACCAAGTGGGACAATCATTGCACTATACTGCTCCCTTAAGTGTCTTCTGTAGCTAGCTCACCTGGTAGAATCACTTTGTAATCTCTACTTAGCCTGTACAATTAGTAATACTTTCTGATGTGGGTTTGTAATAAAGAAAGTGCATGTCTAGACCTGGTACAAGATTATTTTAGGCATGTGTGAGAATGGATAGGATGTTTCGGGACTAGAGATGATGGTTAAAAGGAATAGTCTAAGAGATTTGTCATAACTGGATAAGATACCCTAATTTGCCATAGTTTGCAGTTAACGTTGTACAGCTATAAAAGTAGTATTTCAGGCTGTTCTGGTCCATTTGGAAAAGCCAGAGCACTCATGTAGATGCCTCCTTGAAAAGACATTTCTGAAAGTGGCATGGGATTTTAAGTGATTCATTTTCAAATTATTGTGTAGATGGAATTCAAGCAGAAGAGGTTGAACAGAATGTAAAGCTGAAGAAATGCAAGAGCATCTTAGCAGATTTAAACAGTAGCTTATATAAGCCCACTCTGTTAATGTAGACAGGGATTTTGGAGTGGTTCTTTCAGCTAAGATACAAGTTTAAAAGAAAGGAGAAAAGGGAAGGGATGATCATGTCAGTATTAATGGTTGTGGCTTTTGGCTCCTTTTCCAACATCATTTGATGCTTTACAACTCCCCATGCTACTGGCATTTCCTTAAAGTTGCCCTTTAAGTAAAATTAAGAGTATCAGAAAAGCCAAAGACGAGGAAGAAGGGAGAGCTGGAAGCACAGATGGAATAGGGAATGGGGAGAATCCAAAAGCAAAATCAGATATTGATCCCAAAAGAACTGCACTTGTCCTGGGAAGCAAAGCAGATTTTGGTGGCCACATTGTCAGGAGCTCCTTGTTACTTGACAACGCTAGCAGTCATACTCAGTTGCATAACAGAGGCTGAAAAACTATTTGTGTGTGTCCTGTAATATTACTAAAGAACCCCTCTCTGGTTTTAAGACATAAGGAAATGATACTTAGGAGAAAGTACTGCCCTTGTAGAACTTGCAAATATAAATAATTTGACAATATATTGCTTTCACCAAAAGTGCTGACATTAGAGGTGATTCATGAAGTTTATTGCTGCTTATCCAGGCTAGTAAGCACAAAACTAGATACCACTAAATAAGTCTTCTCAAGTAAGGAGCAAGCTGAGCATATTATAGGGAACTAATATTGAAATATTTGATTTTAGCTGAGGCAGAGTTGGTTTCTCAAATACTGCACATAAGTACTTTTTTTTCTTTTAGTTAGTCACCTCTGGAATTTCTAATACATTTTCTCTGTTCAGCAAGATGGCATTCCTCAGCAGAAGCTAACTTCTCTTAAATCCAAGTCCTTATGTAGTTATCAGAAATTTAATATGAAAATACAATGCACAAAGCCAACTTCCCATTAAGCTCTTCCTGGATGGAGAAGTTACAAATTTTAACCTCCTTACAGGAATTTTCAAGACTAGGATGTGTGATATGAAAGCAGGAACTGTCATTTTTCTCATTTGAAACAACATACTTTTTCTCCCTCAGGACATTCTCCATTAGTTAATTGTACCATATTTGTGAAGAAAACGCATCCAGTAAAAGTATTTCTATTCTGAATAACAGTGTGCAACAATGACTCTATGGGTGATTTCAAGCATATTTTGTGGGTGACACTGACATTTTTTTTTCCCCAGACATACCTTGATGTATATCACTTAAGAGGATAGACAAATAGAAAAATGTAGCATCCTTTTTCAGGCAAAAATAGCTTCTGTGTGAATCTGCACGTAAACTGACTAAAATTTCACACAAACTGAACTACTTTTTTTGGAGGATTAAATAGAATCACCACAAGATGGCTCTCCAGCTTCTTCAAATATCTTTTTTTTTTCCTCTTCATTTCTTTTCCCTCTTTTTTTTTTTTTTTTAATCAAGCTACTCTCCAGTGAAGGCATTGATTATCTTATAGAAGTCTGGAGTACAGCTGAGCAGACTGTGGATTAGAGCCTTGTCTAATAAAATAATAGCTATTTTTACATTAAAGCCCTGGAGATCTCTTTGAAAGGTAATTCTGTTACTTTAATTTCTGTACCCCATAAAAGGCTGTTATCTAGTTTGTGCCTCTGTTCATTTTTTTCTAACAGACAAAGATTGGCTCAGAGAATTCAAACTGATGTGGAGTTTAAGCTTCCTGCTTTTAAAGGCTAAAGCAGCTTATGTGCCTAAGATTTCTAAGTTTCTAAAAGTACTAGGAATTTGAATGTCACATTTTTTTTGATTGCTTTATTTTTGTTAGACATTAATTTGTTAAATAAAAGTAAAATAAAAAGGCTTTGAATTAAGATGTACATCTGAAATCACACTAGAATAAAAAAAAATCTAAGAAAATGCAGGTATGTTTTGTATTTTTTTTAAAAATAAATCAAAAGAGATTAAATGTACCTTAATTCAGTAATAAGTTTATGTTTTTTTAAGAGCAGCACTACTGGGATAAATTGGGTTTGTCTTGTTTTGGGTTCTACAATTACTTTATTGATACAGCCTTCCTAACACAAAGAAGAGAAGAAAAGGACAGACAAAAAACAGAAGAATCCTGTGGGGGTATGCAGCATAAATCATTTTGGTTTGTGTAGTACAGAAAGATGAACTTGTATTTACGCAGAATAAGAACCTTGTAACATCTAGTCAGTCTGGGCAGCCTTTCTCAGATAAAGCATCATTATGAAATAGTTTACAGTAGTCTGTTTACAGTAGCCACATTTGTGGAAAGTTTTATTTCTACAAGGTCAAAAGTGCAGATTACATCTATTCTGCCTTTTAAGCCTATTTATAAATCCTTGCTTGAGGTCAAATTCACTGATCAATCTCATTATCCATAAATTTCACTCAGGGTGACCTTAGCTGATAATATTTGATCTCTCAGGAAGTCACAGCTTACACTTTAATGCACACCTATTAGTCTGATAGATACAATGAACATGTGTCCAAAATCAATATCTTAGATGTCTAAGATGTATAGCTAATACCACATCATACCTTTGATGTCTAGATAATTCCCATCAGGAAATCACATGCAAATTCCAGTCCCTCATATGCTATCAGGCACATATCAAAACTGAGTGAAACATGGTGGCCCTGTAATGTATGGCTATAAATCTTATTTCCTTATTAGATCATAAATTCTATTATGAAATTTTATACTTAACAATCTGGAGGAACTGTAAGAAGAGAACAAGTTTGCTGTTCAACTGTGGATAGAACACAAGGAAGGCCATACTTTTTCTAAAACAAAACCTAACTTTTGCCACTCTTAGGAAAAAAACATGGGATATAGCAGAGTCAGAGCATGGAAGGGCTTGGCCTTGATCATATGCTTAAAAAAAAAATGAAGAAAATCTTCCTGAAGGCTCAAAGTAGGAACAGAAAACTTGGTGCTACCAGAACACCAGTTATTTGATACACGCAACACTAATTGTATGTACCACTGACCATAACACTGCTTTTATGGTCCATCTGTCACACAGTGGTAAGAGCCCAGGAGCAAAACATTCTTTATTAAAGCAAAATTAGGAACCAGTAACAACCCCTTTCTGAATTCAGGCTCAGCACTGAATTTCCAGCATGCTATTTCTCCATTTACTGTCCCCAGATGACATGCTATCTTTGGTGAGGTGAACAGAAATTTTGATGTTGCCTTCAAATGAGCCAAGTTTTTTCCTCATGCAATTTCTCTTGTTCTAAGTCAGGAAGTCCATTTGAAAAGCAGTCAAACCTATTTTATGAATTATTTAATCTTTCTGGATCTCAGTCCTGAATTGCAAATGCAAAAGGGAATTAGAATCAGAGAAATCATTGACTTACTGAGACATTGAAATGCAACCGTATATTATTTGATCTGTCAGGAAGAAATGTTTCTTTAAAAGTGTTGGAAGTGTCAACATTTCCTTATGACCAACAGAGTAAATTTCTGCCTCAGAACAAAACAGTTTTAATGGCTACTGCACTGTGGGCTGCATTTATTTATTAATGTACTTAGTTATTTCTAAAAGATGACATTTTTAATTTGATGATAAGTAGCTCATTATTTTCCCACATCATTGCCTTAACTGTACCTATCCATGAAATAGGAAGAGCAAATAAACAACAATAACCAAAATAAAAACTTGTCTTGCAAGATGCTGAGAATTGTCACATAGCCTTCACTTAATCTGTGCCATTATGGCAGAATGTGTTCCAGCTTCTTTGATAGCATTAGGCCCAAAAGGAAAATTTTGACCTAAGTGGGTTTAGTGCAGAGTTTACACATCTTTTTTCACAGCGTTTACACAACTACTGAATTAGACAGAATAAAAGAATACATATAATAATTTAAAAACATCCAAGGTCACCAAATAGAACTAGAGGAAATGGCCACAAGCTGAAGCATCAAAAGTTCCACAGGAACTTAAGGAAAAAATCTCTTAACAGTGAGGGTGACAGAGCCCTGGAACAGGCTGCCCAGAGAGGCTGGGGAGTCTCCTTCTCTGGAGATCTTCCAAACCCACCTGGATGTGGTCCTGTGCCATGAGCTCTAGGTGACCCTGCGTGTGCAGTGGGGTTGGACTGGATGACCTCTAGAGGTCCCTTCCAACTTTAGGCATTCTATGATTCTATGATTCCAAATTACTTGAATTTTTCATTAGCAACATTTATCTAATATATACTAGAACACAAATCCACAAACAGAGTATGCTTAGCTTTTCAGAAAAGACTTTTCAGAAAAATGTTGTTTCATTATTAGTCATTACCCTCATTTCCGAAAAAAAGAACATTTCCTTAAACGTCTCGAGTTAAAATCCTATCCCTATGGAAACCAAAGAAAGTTATTGAACTTTATGAGACACAATTTCTTCCCTTTTTTATTAAATTTTATACCATTGCATGTAATAATGTACAATGTACATTTATTGTTGTTTGGAGCAATATATAAATCTTAGAAACTATTAATTTAATTAGCTCAAACAAGTATTGATTCTTTCCATAATTAAAATGTTACCAAGTTACAGTGTAAAAAAGTTAATTATAGCCTAGTCTAATCCATTCACAGGATGCACAGATGGGCTCTCAATCATGCACATCTGTTTTGAATCTCTTCTGCCAATCAGTATGGACCTAACTTTTATATATAACATAGCTACTGTTTCATACATTTATGTATAGTAGTACTGTTAAAGACATAGTTGACAAATGGACCAGACTTTTGCCAAACATAAATTTTAAAATAGATTTTCCTATGATTGTAATAAAACACTTTTTTTAAATATCCTGATGTTTATTTGAGGCCATACTTTCCACATGACTTCTCCCTTCCTTCATTTGTTGATTTTATTCTATTAAATCGCATATAAAAGTGGACAGCAGCAAAACAATGTTCTTCAAGGGTCATTTAGTTTATCACTTGAAAGAGTTCGTCTTGCCAGAGAGTCAACCACAGCTGCCTGAAACTAGTGCAGATTTTCTAAAGATCTCCATGAATTTTAGATCAGTAAGGTGATACTTGAAAATTAATCTTTAACTGGAGAAAAAATAGAGCTGAGTATTCTGGTTCGTGTACCCTTACCGCACCGAATTACAAATTAATATAAAAAAATAAATAAATTTACTTCTCAAACATAGTTAATTCTAATTTATATTCCTCCAAAACAAAAACTAAGCTTTTTCTCATGAGATATTTTTTTGAGTGTGAAAATGTTGCAGTTTGAAAGCTGGTGGCAGCGAACCGAGTTCCCAAATAGCTCGACTCTGGCAATACAGGATTCACGAACAGTCTGAGGACTGTAGGCCCGATGATTGCCTTCCTAGGAGCGAATCGAGTTCCCAAATAGTACGATCTACTATAAGCTCGACTCTGACAGTATCAGAATCACGAACAGTCTGTCAACTGTAGGTCTGATCGCCACCCCCCTCCCCCCAACAAGTAGTCAAGTTCACAAAGAGCACGATTTATTCAAATGCAGCATTTCCAAAGCAGGCTTCAGATGTCAGTATAGGAAATTCTCTACTACAGCACAGGGTTTTTAGCCAGCTCTGATGTACAAATGTGCAATCATCCCTCACCCCAGAAGATGGGAGAGGGCTCTCAGTCTTGAGTCTCCTCAGGCAGCGCTCCGACCCGAGCGGAGGAAAGAGGGGGATCAGCGCATCGACTGACCCAGAAGTTAAGATTAAGTCTTCCCTCTTCGTTTCCATTCTTCTCTCCTCTCTGTCCCTCTTACTAGTTTGCCTTTTATATATTTTCTTGTACATTCATGTGGAGCTTGAGTGACTCTAGTCATATTT
>JAUBNY010000135.1:1018389-1037065 GCA_032275445.1 Crypturellus soui | reverse complement strand
TGTGGGTTTTTAGATTGCTGATTGACAAGCAGGTTTTCAAATTCATCAAAAAGATTATTTATTGTATCTTAAAGGGGAAAAGTTTATGTTCAGTTAATACCATAAGAAATGAAAAGTAAGTGAAAGCAAGTACATAGGGACTGTTACAACAAAATATAGATTGCTTTATTTAATTATACTTGTGTTGATAATATATGACTAGAAGAAGTGTGCATTAGAAGGGAACTAGCCATAGGAAACATTTTTTTTTTCAGTTAGAAAACTAATTCATGACCAAATTTAAATTTAAGTGTTTACATTATTTTAACTACATTTTTCTGACAGAAGGTTCCTTTATTTATCTTTTAAAAATCTGTTTCTTAAAGAAATTGTATTTATTTTGCTAAGATTTCAGTGTTGTATATGCTGTAACACCAATTTCTGATGACTGTTGTTGCTATCCCTGTCAGATTTCTTTCTGCTATCTAGCTCTATTATGCAATGTTTTGCTTTTAATAAACAAAGATTTATACTTTTCATTCCTTTGAGGATAGGCATTACAATATAGCTTTAGAGAGGAAATGCTCTGATTATATATTAGATATTAAATTAAAAAGGGACAACAGCTTATTCCTGATCCTGTTGCAGACTGCCTTCATTCTTCAGGACAAGCCCATTCAGGAATCTAGATTGCTTTGGAAGGAGAACGTTAGAGGGTTCAAAAGAAAGTCAGGGAATGTATAAGGAGGAGTCCATTTTGAAAAACCATCCCTTGATTTCCTTTTATTTAGCGGAATAGATAATCTCAGGGGTAAGATAACAGATGCGAATATAAGAAGAGAAAAATACATCAAATTTCTATTATTTGATGTATTTTTCTATATTGCTATTTCTGTTCAAAACTGAAATTGAATGGAATTAAAAAATAAAATTACCAATGATTCATTATCATAATAAAAAGCATGGAACAAAAATATATTTGCAGAGTTGAAATAAGGATCTTATTTCAAATTAAGAATTTAGGATTTTTACCCAGAAATTTTGAATAAAAGATTCATTTTACCTGTAAAGACACATAATTTGACACAGAATTTATAAACGCAGCTTTGTAGTTAGAACATGAAAATTCCTATCCAAATACTTAGAGACAAGGTAAGAAATAATATTAATAGAATTACATTAAAAAATAAAATACAGCTTATCTTACATGGCACCCCTAGCCTTGTAAACTGTTAACCGATCAAAAGATAGGGGACTGAAACAAATGGTAACAACAATGCCAAAGATTAGAGAGTATTACCAGAACAGTAACCCAAACTGGCACAAATATTCTGGTAAAATAAAAAGAAAATACTGTTTAAAGGAAAATTTCTCAATGGTTCCTTAAAAACCTAAGGTATTATAATATTCATGATATATGACAAAAAAAAAAAGTACTTTAATATAAAGCAGAGATGGGAGTGTGGAGAAAATTCTTTTACTTTCTGAATAAGAGCTACCAATTTTTAGGGCATTGAAAGTCAAGTCATATAGAAATACTTTAGTGAAATACAGTTGTGTTCTGAAGAGACTTGTAATTCATGTTCTGTAATGTTTATAAACATTTTAGTCAGAAGTATAAATTAAGGATAACTGTCCTACTTTCTTTCATGCTAGCTGATATATTTTCTGGCTATAATTTTCTACATTTTTCCTACTTACAATATTCAGCTATACTTTTTTTTTTTTTTTAAGGAACATGACCCAGTTTTATAACAATATGCTAGCAAATCCTCAATAGTGTGAAGAATATTGCTTAAAGTGGGCATTCTGATTTTACTGATTTTTTTAAGTAGGGTATTTTTATATTTATGTTTCTTGCAGCTTAGTATCCTTTTGCAGTGGCCCTTTTTCGTGTTTCTAGAAAAGCTTTGTGTGATACTTAAGGAGGAAGAGAACTGTGTGTGGTTTCTTTGTCTTCCTCCTTTATTCTTTTACTTTTACTTCTGAAAGATTTATTTTTTTTTAATTTGGAATACTACTTGATTTAAACTACATAATTTAATTTGTGTGTGTGTGTTTAAAAAAAGTTATGAAAATGTTTTAGAAGACATGGAGATCAAAGACTGCAAGGAAACTAAAAATACGGCTAGTTCAATCACATTACGGCTACTGTTTCAGAATGTCCATCTTGTTAAGAACAGCTCATTGTTCATTCTCCCTTTTGTCTGAATGGAAGGCATACATCAGAATCAAAATTACTTCTGCTTTCCACAGAGACTCTTACTGTTTTAGGCAGAGGTTTCATTAGAATGAGGCATAAAGTGATATGTGGGTCATTCAGAGCAACCTGTAAGTAGAGACACTGAAGCCAGAAGTCCCATATAATTAGATGATGTAATCTTGGGACTATGCTAATACATGTGTCACCCTCTAAAATTACCTACTGGGGTTTACATGTTTCTAGGAGTTTGAACTATACCATTCTGAGATAGCAGTTCCTGCAGTTGTTAAGATTTCCTCTAGCATCTATTGATTGCTTAATAGATGCCATAACCCATGATAAAATCATTTTCAAAAATATAAATAGTTGAAGCTCTACTGCTAGAAATATGCATAATAATAAAATAACAGTTTTAGCTGTTATCTATTGCAGAATGAAGCAAAATCACACACAGGATAGGAAATAGGCGGGGTGAATAAGTGTTTTCTCTAAAGACAATGGGGAAAAAAAACTAATTAGCAGAATCTGAAATAGAAGGCTCTAGAAGTATTCCTTTTTCAATCATGTCTTGATCCACATGCCTTTTGTATCTGTGTCCTCAACAAGAGAGCGTAAGAGCAGGTGCACATTCTTAGATGCAGCTATTGTCTATTAAAAGCAATAATTGTGAAACCTGGATGGAAGAAGCAATGTAAATAAGAAAAAAATCATTTAACTTAACCCCATAGTTTTATAAAAAATTAACAGAAATGCTTAGCTTTATTCCTCAACTACAACTACATCATTATCTGATGAAAAGACAATGTTTTTTCAGAGTTTCATAAGGACACAACTCAACATCTTTATAATGAAGAATAACTGAGAGAGCAAATTTTAGGATAGAGTAATAAATAGAGAAGCTCCTAAAATGAAGAATTCTTCATTCAAATTATAATATTGAAAATGTGCAAATTAAAAATCCAGATAATCACCATAGTTTCCAACATGTTTGCATTTCATGAAGTATATATTTTAAATGACTGTGGGAAATAAAAATCGGCTAATATTATCTGCAAAACCACAATGACTTAGCACAGAAATACAATATGAGATAAAATAATTAGAAAGAAGTGTTAAAGGAGGAAACATAAGTGTCAGAGAGGATTAGACAAATAAGTTCATGAACAGAACAAATAGTTTGTCACAAATTCTTTCATAACACTCGATTATCAAAAAATAGTTTCTTTTGTGATAGTTTAAAAAAAATCCCAGTTCAAGGATATTTTGAAAGAATTTAATCTTCTTGATAATATCAAAGTGAAAAAAATGACTCTTTCCCTTAAAAAAGGTGATGGGAAGTGTTTAATTCAGCTCCATTTTTCAGGCACCCAGTTTGGAAATCAGTTGCCTGAACACAAGTGGCATCTAATACTCTTTCATAATGATGGTAAATATGATGCAGGGCCTCATGTATGCCCCTGACCTTCTGAAAGAGCCAATGGGGACCAGCTTAACTGGACCCCTGGATTTAATGTAGATACATTGTGTAGATTTATGGCTACCGGTAGAATTTGACATTGCATGCCATATTTAAGATATCTGTGCAGAGTTGTTACACATGACATGAGCTGTAAGAATGTCCTTCTATCATGGTAGCTGAAGCTACACATACACTCAAGGACATCTCAGTGGGGCCACAGCAGCCTCGTGGTGACAACTGATTCATGCCACTGGTTAGTTAAGGCTGTGGAAACTGGAGAGCTAGTCATCTATCCCAATATAAGTGTCTGGATTAGAATAAGCACTATAGCACTAGCAATATTAGTGACCCTAGTTGCTGTTTCATGGATCACACCCCTGATTCTAATGCACTGATTGCAATGTATCTGAAACAGCTTGTGACAATGCATCTGTCACAGGGTGACAGATAAGACTAAGGACCTAAGAGAGACATGTATCTATCCAGGTTAGCAACCAGAGTGGTGTTAGTTGCTTATGTTCTAGCAGTTGAATCAATTACATGAGAGGTTAGACAAAAAGTGCTTACTTGTAGACTTTGAACTTTAGATATCCTAAGCAATAAACTGAAACACACATTCTTTTAGAAATATTCTATATTTCACAGAGTCACACAGAATCACAGAATGGTTAAGGTTGGAAGGAGCCTCTAGAGAACATTTAGTCCAACCCCTCTGCTCCAGCAGGGACACCTACAGAATGGCATCCAGGCAGGTTTGGAAGATCTCCACAGAAGGAGACTCCACAACCTCTCTGGGCAGCCTGTTCCAGGGCTCTGTCACCCTCACAGGAAAGTTCTTCCACACATAGACATGGAGCTTCCTGTGTTTCAACTTATACTCATTACCTCTTGTCCTATTACTGACTACCACCGAGAAGAGTTTGGTCATACCCTCCCTACAATCACCCCTCAGGTACTTACACATATTGATCAGATCTCCTCTCAGTGTTCTAGAGATATCCTCTTTATCTTCTAGCCTATTTAGAGAAAAGAAAGGCTGAAATCAGAGAAAAAAAATTGTCAAAATGTTAAGTTCTCTAACAGAACAGGATTTGGTATAACTGTACTTATGAAAAAGAAATTAGAAAATTCTGCATGAAAATGACTCAAAGTAGGTAAAATGCAAAAGGATTTGGAAGCTGTAAGGAACCTGAGGATAGAGCACAGTTTTTATTTGATTCTGCAGACCTAGATGTTTGCCACCTAAAGTGTTAAAGTTTAGCACTGCTTAGTTAGGTTAAATCACAGGTTGCCTTATGCTATATTGTGCTGTAGTGCCTTGTTGCCCTACATTTTCAATAGAGCAAGATATGTGTCTCTAGATGGCATAAAATTGCTCACCAAATATCTTAATAATTCTCTGGTAAGACCTGTCTCTCCCAAAGGATTTTATAATAACTGTAAAGTGAATATGTTCCTCAGTTAAACAGCTGATTTTAAGAGAAATTAATTTGGATTATAGTCAGCCATATAAGCTAATACTGAACAGTAGCTTTAGGAGAATAGCTAATAATAAACCTAGACAATAGAGAAGTACCTTACAGTGAAATAAAGCAGAAACACCAAGAATAAAAACAAAAATGAGGAAATGCAACCTCCATATTAGGTAACTGATATACTTCTTGCATGCAAGCAAGATCTTATGCCTCTGTCTATGTCATAATAGTCAATAAATATTGTGCAGGGTATTTTTTTTCTCCGATTTTAAACCAAAATATGTAGGTCAGAAAGTTACTATTCAAACCAACTGGAAATAATTTTATATGCAAGATTTTCTGAGAAACGGAGTAACTCACTGAAGATTTTAAATATGACATCTATTGCACATAGTTTCTAGAACAGATGGAAGATGAAGAGGATTAAGACTGCACTGCCGGAGAAAGATGTTAATTAAATAATTGACAAGTCTAAGAATAATGAGAAAAGTTAGAGTTATTCCCCATTGCATACAAAAAAATATTATTGAAACTTTTTTCCAAACTAGTCCATGAAGTATTATTGTGTAGATCAAAAGAATAAATTAACTCATAAATTCAATAGACAGAACATACTATGGAAAGAATGAAAAGTAAATAAGTGATAAATCCGTTGCTATCAGAAGATCAACAAGATGTTAAATACCTGTTGTACTAAAGAGGGAAGAGAAGATACAAGGTTAAACCCAGGGGTGACCCATGTAAGTACTTCAGCAGGACCTGAATCTTACAGACTTGAAGGACATTTCTTTTTCTTTTTCTTTTTCTATTCCTTTTCCCTTTTCTCTTTCTATTCCTTTTTCTTTTTCAAGTATATGAAACAGCAGTTTTTCTCATCCAAAAAAAAATAAAAAAAGCAAGACCAACAGTTGCACAAATGAAATGGACAATGATCTTTATGAATTAAATCATATATCTGAATGTTCTGGGGAAGTATTCTTACCAGAAATATAGTTCAATATTTGTGAAGAATCACAAAGAAAAACAGTCAAACTGGGGAAATTTGAAGGATAATTGTTTAAATTCTCATAACAGCAACCATCACCAAAAGGAATCAGTCACAGAGATAATAATTAGTTAAATAAGTCATTGTGGAAGGTGTGTATTAAGTCAACTAATCAAGGTTTACTTAGGCTTTGTTGCCATAAATACTGTAAGTAGGAATGAGGAGCTATACATCAAAAACACCGTGAATTGTTATTTAACACCTATTGAAACAGGAGAGGCTAATACAAGCCCTCTACAGCAGAAGACCTAGAGCAGCAGTGATGAAGCAAGTTAATTCAAGATTTCTGTAAGATCACTGAGAAGACAAACAACTGGCATTATTTTCCATGGCGATTTGAACACACTTGTGATAAGTAATACCAACAAACTTCTTCCCAACCTCACACTTCAATTTAATTTTCTTACCATGAAATGCCTGCTTTTTTGCTGGTTGCAGAAGAAATGTAACAATTGCTTTATAATTTTTGAATATCTGTAGTAAGGAAATTCTTAACGTTTCCCGTCTACTTTGTGATCTTTCAAGAGATCACAATTATTTGTATTTAAGGTAATTTGTGGTCTCAAAAAAAAGAAAAAAAGACATTTATTTGTCTCCCAAAGACTGAAAAGATAAAGATCTTTTGACAGTGCAATTTTCCTAGATAAAATAAAGTCTTCGGATAGGAGAAAGAATACTAAGGATGCAATGATTCCTTCTACCCTTAAAATTCATGAAAATAACAGAGATTAATAGCAAGTATATGTTTAAACAGAGGTATTATACAATAATATTTTAATGTAACAATGAAGTTGGAGAAAATGGAACATTACTAAGTGAAAAATGGGGGAAGATGCCTAGAAAGATAAATGATGGACAAAATCATAATTGTCTTTAAAAAATTGTCTTTAGAGGAACTTTTATATTCTTGTAGTACACCTACTATTTTTGTCTAAACTTTCTTTTTTTTATCAACCTTGCATTCCTATTTCCATTTCTTTTTCTATGTTTTTTCCATTTTTTTCATTCTTGAAAGAGCCACAAGGCTCTTCTTTCCTCAGAATAACCACATATGTGTCTAAACAGAGAGAGATGGAATGGGACTCTCCCAATGAGGCTAGAGAGAAGTATATAGAACTGTTACAATACATCTGAGACAAGAACCTTGTTGACCTGCTTGAGCAAGATAAAGATTAGGATGGGGAACTACATTTATGGAAATAAGAATAATCCAGTGAATCAACTTCTTTAATTCTGTTTTCCTTTGAACTGTTTGACAGCTCCATTTTCTTTGATTTTTTTGAATATTTTATTCTATCCTTCCATATAAGTTTTACAGTTTTCTACATCAGTTGGAGAGAATGAGAAGCTGAGGCTGCATCTTTGTTGCTGGTAAACGGCTTGAACAGGCTGAATTATTGAGAAATAACTGTACGGTGATTATGCAAATCAGATAAACACAACCAACCAGTGTGCAGAGAAACGCATAGCTAAGGAAAAATCTATACAGGTATGCATCAATAGCTGTTCAGTTCCTCTATCCTCCAATTGGCTGGAGGAAGTCCATTTCTATGTGATATTCTTGAATTGGTGAAAAGCTACGGGATTGATTCTCAAAATGTTTGCAAAATTATCTTGATTGCATAAAGAATTTGGCTGTTTAAATGCACAAGATAATTTTAGCCACCAAATTTAGCCTTTTTCATGGACTAAGGCTTTTTCAGTTATTACTGCTTACAGCTGCAGTTCAGTTGAGAAGGTGCACAATTAATAACATAAAATGTATTTGAAAAAATTACCTCCAATTCAATGGAACGATATGGTCCACCATGGCACTATAAGGTTTACAAATTTGTAATTTAAATTATTTGAATATTCTGTAAGATTACATTTCCATCTATAGACTTCTGTTAGATGTGAGTTGTGCTTCATTTTAATATCTTACATTCTTTATTTAGTATTCAAACTGATTTGGAGCAAAGTATTAGCATCTATTCAGCTATTTATCTCAATGACTCTCCTAATGTTTGCATAAAACATATTTTTAGTCACAATGAAGTTAAGTTATTTGGGGATATTATGTTTAAGATCATTTATGATTAAGGCTATCTGAAGAATTTGAATACCAAATATTTCTGAAATCCTTTATCTTTAGAAGTAAACTTTGCAACATTTCCGACATATCAGAAATTCCCAAATCCCGCAGTAGATCTGTGAAACTGACTTCCTTTCAGAAGCAGTAATAAATTTGAAGGTGCATGTACTCAGTCACTAAAACACAGTGGTTCTCATAACATACCAGCACTCATTTGCAGTATTCTTCAGAAACACATATTTGCAAGCAGCCCTAGGACCTCCATTTTTCCCCTCTTTTGAATATCACTTCAACAATTAACAGAATTACATGTTGTGAATTTGTGCTGATGTAGTAAAATACAAAGTATTCCAGACTTTTAATCATGTATCTTGTCTGCTGCTTTAGATGAGAAGGGAGCTTCACCTTTGATTCAGATAGTCAGAGGATTATTTTTAATTCTAATTATTTTTCATTATTTTTCTCATTCTTCATATTGACAATTATTTAATGTCTGGCTAAGAATCCTTTTCCTGTTACTGCATGCAAAGGATGTATGATGGTGGAATGAAAGAGGAGTGGGAGGGCAGAACAAATCTCTTGATGTTACTCTAAATAGTATAGTGTTTTAGTTCTCTATCAGTTTACTGACTCAGTCAGGATGCTTTCTGTTGGTATGCTTCAAGGCAAATAATAGTTTTTGGAGACTAAGGGAGGAAGATGGCCCTATGTTAAACAGAAAGCCTGAGTCACATTGCATTTAAATTATCTTTGTTTAAAATAATTTCAGAAAAAAATATTGTATTTTTATATATGTATAAATACATACTATTAGTTATAGTAAAACATTTTATACTAGAAGTATGTAAAAAGAAAATGGAATAAAACCCTTGTGAGGAGTAGAAAGTTTGGCAAAATACTGTTTTCCCCACTAATTCTGTGAGAATGAAATGCATTTTCATATGTAATTCTTTAACTCTTGACATTCATATAATCAAAAAAAAAATAAAAACAGCTGGTTAGTTTTGGCTTTTACTCATTGATGAGACTGTCTCATATCTCTTCTTATATTTCATAACAAGCTCTGATTTTAGAGACTAGATTTTTCTTATACCGTAAAGAAATTACATTTTACTAATAAGTTCACTGGAAGCAGGATGGGTCTTTTCAGAACTAGAAACCTGAGGTTATCTTCTGTAAATGTCTTGTGTAAATTCTTATATTCCCTTAAGAAACTGTAAACAAATAAATGCAGTAATTCTTTGTAATACTGACAAATAGTAGGAAGTAAAAAAAGATGATAAGAGCTGAGGTTGCAAGCAAGAGAAATCTCAGCTAGCCAGACATGAGGTTTTATTTGTTCTACTACACAGGATGCATTTTATGACTAGAATGATGAAACAGAAAAACAAATATAGCCATGTGTTTGTCAGTAGTCTTGACCAGTAAGGGAAACTAAAGCTCATTTTCTGTTCTTGAGGAAAAAATATTTGACAAAAATACAAGGCTGTTATTCCTCCCTAAAACAGTGTCCTCCTTCACACTAACTCCAATAAACAGTTCTTGGACTTTGCTTTTTCTTAGACTGGAAAAAAGACTGTCTAGAAGGATATTTACTGTTGTGGCCAAAACCATATTCTGAAACATGATACTCATAAAAAAAAAAAAAAAAAGAATTGTACACCAATGTTCAAACCCAACCTGTCTCCCTTTATTTAACTATCACGAGTAGGTCAATATATCATTTGTTATCACTAGACAACCTTATCTATTTTAAATGTAAGGGAAGAAAAATTGCATATTCATGACCAGCTTTCACCAGATATTGACTGGACAATGCAGGAAGACATGGAAAACCATGCTGGGATTTATTAGAGTAAGAAGATTCCTTGCTCAGATTGGCATAATTATGGTTTGAATATGTTAATCTAAAAATATTGATTGCATATTGATGGAGATAATGATTTAGCACTTATTTTATGCAAATAGAATGTGAAAATAACCACAGTATATTTAAAATATCAAAAAGACTTACTTTCATCTGTAAGTATAAATGTACTGTACATTCCCAGGAACAAATTTTTTCAATGAGAGAGGAGATTTTTTTTAAGGAGGTTTTCCTGTATACCCCCAAAAGTTAACATTTCTCTTATGTACTTACAATGCTTGGTGGTATGAGAAACTACTGTCATTACAAAAGGAGATAGAGGAAAAATCATAAAAGTAAGTAACACAGTGGATAGGGATTAAGTATCAGATGACATATACTTTTTATGGTGAGGTTTCTGACACTCTTTACTGTGTTTAGCAATTAAGGTAGGAGCGAATGGTCTAACTGAAAGGTAACGGCAATGTAACATTTAGGAATCTAAGTGGAAAACATTATTGAAAAAGATATTCCTCTAACAGATCGAAGCAGTTTGTTTAGGATCAATAATTTCATTAACAATCTGAATGCTAGAATATGTCAGTCCCAAGGTCAAAAGAGTCATGCTCAGATACAGGATTGGAATCTAAAAGAAGCTTGATGAATTGAAAAAAATAAATGAAAAGATACGCTTCTACACTTAAGTGGGAATAACTGACTGTTATTATGCTGGTCACTCTATTTAGAGGCAGAAATCAGAAAATAAACTGCATAATACATTAAGTAGCACTTTCATTTTCCACATTATTGATAAGATCTCATCGGGAATATGGATAGAAGGATATTTTCCAAAAAAAAAAAAAAGAAAGAAGTATCTAAAAAAGTATCTGGAAACAGTGCTCCATGAAGCAATTAGAGGTGATTATGTTGGAAGAGAGTAATAAGTAATAGTCTTCAAATACTTAGATGGGTGTAGAAAAGATGAATATGCTCCCCATGAGGTTCATTGGATTTCTATCATGGGAAACAATGTAATACAGAAAAGAAGATTTATGAGATTGCATGGGAAAGAAAGAAAAACAAATCCTTACCCTTAGACTCTCACAGGCTTATATGTAAGATGTAGACTTTTTAATGTATTTGTCATAGAAGGAAGATAGGTAGAATAGAGGGAAGACAATATTAACTGATACCAAAAAGACTATAGAAACTAAGTGAACTATCAAGACTTTCAGAAATATATAATGAAAGTGAATGTCTAGAAGATAAAACCATAGACAAAACTTAGTGCTTATGCATGCAAATAAAAATAATATCCTTTTGGGCTTTACAATATGTCTCTGTGATAATCCATTGTATGCCAGTATCTTATTTAGGCTGTAAATTCAGTCTTCTCAAAAAAAAGTATAGATTTTTTGACAAAAGTAACAAAGACGGGTAACAAGAATGATGAGAAGTTGAAAGAATTTCTCTACAAAGGAACAATTAAACAGGACAAAACTCATAAAAGATGAGTAGGCGTAGGTATACTGTTGTTCATGTCTGTAAAATGGTAGATGGATGGAGAGGTTTAATAAGGAATAATTCTTTCTCTTTAGCTCTTTCTTATAATATAAGATCAGGAAAAATGAAATTAGCAAGCAGGTCTGGAATTAAATAAAAGAAACACTTTTTCACTTAACATGTGATTAAATTGTGGTACCTATTGCCATGGGATATTTTGGATGCCAAAAGCATAACTGAGTGAAAAAATAGATTGGACAAATTAATGGGGAATAAACAGTTTTCAGAAGCTAATAGACATGAGGATCTTGATGCAATCTCCAGTCCAATAACTTTTAAACTGCAAAAGAATTGAACATGAGTACATATTGAAGAAATAATATTCAACTTGATTTTTATATCTGGCATACTCTCTACAAATACCAGCTAATGCCCCAGTCAAAGGTTCAATAATGATTATTCTGAGTAGCTTTGTTCAATCTTTTTTTTTGTGCTTATATTTGATATGGAGATAAAGTTACTGAGTTACTCTATGGTTTCTCTTATGCTCCAGTTTTCTGTGATTTAAAAACTACATAGAATAATTAAAAATAATAATAATAAAATAAATAATAATAATAAAATAAAGAAACAATTGTTAAGGTTACTGGTAAGGAAAGGTAAAATAATTTATAAAAATATACCATAATCTGACCAAAAAAAAAAAAAGAGGTTTTCGAAAACAATACTAGGATCATGAACAGCTCCAAGTTCATAACTAGATGCTATTAGTAAACTTAGAGATAATTATGTTAATTTTGCTGAAATTACCTATCTTTCTCTTTAATTTGTTAAAACAAACAAGAGGCTATATTTATTCTGTAAGAATATACTGTAACAGAAAATTTGACATCTGTAACAGAGTAGCAAGGAAGCATGTGCAAAAAATGTACTATAAGGTCCCCTACAATTACTTTTAATTAGTTCTTTAATTCTTAACAAGGTTTGGAAAGCTTCAAAAAAAAAGGCAAGTTTATAAATATTTTTCTAATATCCAAAGCAGGTCAAAACTATAGCTTGCTATCACAACTTGATAAATTGATTCAGTGAGGGCTACATCAATAAACGATTGTAGAAAAAATCTAAAATGAATGTTATTAGCATGTGAGCAATGCTGTCGATACATATATATGTATATATTTAAGAAACTGAGATAGGAAATTGTGTTGTCCTACTGTACTTTGCCTTCTCAGATATTTCAATTAGTGTTCCTATCATTTTTATTTTAAAACTTCCATTATTATAAAATAATGTGTTCAGAATGATGTAAATGTCAGAAATGGTGGACGCAGGAAGACCTGGGTACCCAGAGGACATTGGGACACACGGTGACCACCTTCTCTGCCTACTAGAGCAGAGTCTGGTGGATGCTCAGGACCAAGGAGTCCTCCCATCCCAGACAAGCAAAACGGAGGTTGCTCCCTGTTCCCAAATCCAACCAGTAGATTGGTTGAACCCATATTATCAATAGGTAAAGTAACAGAAAGAAAAAAGTTTTAAAAAAAATGTAACAGAAAGTAACAATACTCAGTATGTCTTGACACCTGCCTTTCTCTAATCATCCCAAATTGAGTTTTACACAGTTCAAGAATGATCTGTGTTCAGCACCCTGGATCGCTTCCTCCTGCATTCCAGAATTAGTCCTGTACTCCTTTAGTCTGCACAACACTATGGGGAGAGTTTTTTCCCTTTGAATCATCTGAGCAGATTTTCCTTTGATGTAGTCTTAACTGATTCAGTGTGCTCCGTTTCCACACACCATTTCAGGATGTTTCCTCCTGATGCCACTGATTCTCCCAGGATTCTTATGTTTAATTTGCTCAGCCTTTAGTCGGATAATCTAACAGTAAATAGCAAAAAAGGCTGTCATACCACAGGGAATGTGTTGATGAAGAAATGAAATAAAAATCCAAGTATCTCAATTATGCAAGGAACAAGGAAGAAAAGCAGATTTTCTGAAGAATATGGAAATGTGATTCGTAGCACTATATGTGATCTAGAGCTGCCTACCATAAAGTACCTGGTTAAAGCAAACACTGATGGTTTTCACAAGAGAAAAAAAAAAGTTTTAGAATACCATTAGTAAGAGGGTCTCCTTCCTGCTGCACAGGATTCAGATTGAGATTGGGTAGAATGAAAATGTTTCTGTGAATAAACTATCCCACAGGACTTTCAGGATGCTGAAGCTATTGGAGAGGCTACTCACAGCTGCAGGAAGTCCCCCACCTGTCTGCTTGCACAATAGGATATCTGAGAGAAATAAGACCAGAAAGAAAATGTTTCATCTTTATGCCTAGGAAGACTGCCATAAATTTTATTGCATCCTCATGCTGATATTTCAAGGAGGGGAAAAAGAAAATCCCCAATAAAAATCCAGCTATTGTAAAAGGTTAAGCAGTAAAAAAAAAAAAAAAGAAGTTGTGAGAAGACTTGCATAGATAAAATGTGAAAAATGATTCATACCATTTTTTGTTTGATTGGTTTTATTTTTCTCTGATCTTGAAGACCTAGAAATTGCAATTAGAGCAAGTTTTGTGACTGGGGCTGTTTTTGTCCTCTAGGGGATATGATTGACTTGCTTTTGTTATTACTTTCAAGGAAAATTGGACATTATACTTAACAATATTTGTAATGTTTTCACCTGAACCAGAGTTTAAACTAGTGTGTCTGTATTTAAAGAAACAGTGATGCCTCACTGCCTGATGTCCTGATCACTGCATTTGATTATAAAAGACAGAATGAAGAAAGAGTTGATAGGGTTAGTTAAGGTTGTACAAGACTGCATTTTTCCTAGGTATGTGGCTGTAGGTAGTAACTATATCTAATCTACACTCTATCTAGTATGATACCTGATCAGACTCTGTTGGTGCAGGGCCTACAAGGTTTAGTAATACTCTGTCTTCTGCTTTCTATCTATTTAGTGCTTTGAAAATTAGAATCGGATCAATATATAATTAGTCTGACTAAGAGCTATTATTTCTACCAAAACTATGTCTTTAATGAAGTGACAACAATCTATCATCCAACCCAATAAAATAAAATATCATCAATCATGATACTTACAACAACTGTTATTAACAATTTGGTGTTTTATACAACAGCAGCAAATTTAAATAAATTGTTTAGGACTACAAATTTGATTTCAATTATAAAACAAAAATAGTTCTAGTACTCCACCATTATTTTTCTTATTTTAATGCAAACTTTCAGCACAAAGAACTTATAGCGAAAAGAATCAGAAAAAATGCTGGTGAGTAAAAGCTGAACTTGTGATTGACTATATTCAGATATTTCTTGCACAGTTTGCAAGGAAGTACACCTCTACTAAGAACATATGTATGTTAAGAGCCACATAATAAAGTTACTTTAGAAGCTGTCAGGACTGTAGAGCATGGAATTACTGAGCTCCAGGGATGTAAATGTGTTCCAAACTACAGCCACCTCTGAGAGACATTCAGAAACTGCTATTGCAAATGTGCTCAATGAGCTCAAAGTAGTCCAGGATTAACCTCGTCTTAGCAATAAACCCCCATGCTTCTGCCCTGTTGTCACAGAAGTGAAGACTATGTGTGCAAGGGTGTTATGGAGCCCTTCCTCAGGGCTGCAAGATGCAAGATACAGACCAGCCATAGCCTCCTGGAGGATTTGGAGGTTAACCTGAGGCCATGTAGACTCATGTAGATTCAAGGGCCCATGGCACTCAGCAAGAAAGCCAGGTCTGAGGTGAAACCAGGAGGTCTAGTCTGCATAATGGTGCTCACAAGACTCTGACACCTAGACGCTAACTGGAACCTGGAATTAAGTGCTTCTGTCTCCCTTTTGACAGCTTTACTTGTTGAACTAACATATTGATTAAAATAAAGTTCCTTTTTTTTGTCTGTGGTGCCTGAACATTGCTTTATAGATTTTTATTTTTCTCTCCTAGAAAGTGATCTCTGTTCCTGCTGAGTTGAAGAATATAACAATGTGATGCACAGAATATCACAGAAAAGTACAAAATATGCATACTTAGCTGTTGTTGCTTTTCTGCAAGTTTTTACGTGGTCTGGGAGTGTGCGTTACCAGTGCTCAGAAAGTTGCAATCACAGTTGCTTTTCCATGGAGTAATAACATAAATTAACATATTCTCAAGTACTGCAAATCAGCAGTCAGACCATTTAATTTGAATTGATTATGAATTGGAAATGATTCTACATTTGTCATTGGGTATGTTACCTTGATTATTCCAACATGTCTGGCTATAGTGTCATTTAACATAACCGCTTTATTATCTTCCTCTGAACCATAATAAATTCCTGTTTTTTCCTGGTTGTCCTGAAAAAAAAATAGCCAGAAGAATTCATGTAGAAGTAGGTTTGTATAGGCTTGCTAATTTGTTTTAACTTTGCAGTATCATAAAAATGGAAAAGAAAATAAGAACATCTCAAGAAACTTTGTTTTGTTTAAATTTTAAATCACCAACATTTCAACATTGTATTTTCCTTCTGATCAATTTTTCCTACTAGAAAAAAATATATGTAAACAGGGTTATTTTTTAGTTTGCTGAAGAGTTTACTAAGTTATAATATTGTTCATAACCTTTATGATGATAACATTGTGACTAGCTTCTTTCAAGATGTTCTGAGCAACCCCAAATGAGATTTACAAGGAAACTGCCTAAGTCATGTGAAACTGTCTGTGCTATAAAATAGATGCTCCCTGTAGTATGCCCAATGCTACTAGTACCTGTGCTAGAGATACAGAGAGAAATGGCATGCATAGATCATTTCCATCTGACACAGCTGTCTTCTGAGGAAAGTAAGATGAAAGGTAGAGGAGAGCACACATTCACTCAAAGCTTGTGATTTTATACTAGTCTGATGCTATTTGAATGACTATGACTAATACTATTCTAATCAGTATTTCTGCTCTTTGAGGTAGGACCATTCTGATGATCTCTTGTATCAGTATATGGATATATAGTATATCTACTATATGGATATCAGTTGCCTAAAGATGGGTGTCTAGTGCTGCCAGAGGATTCCCCAGCTGTCTCAGGAGCAGTGGAGAACACTCCTTGGCACCACTAGCAATGCGTCTGCTCAGATGTGGAGGGATCCTCACATGTCAAGGCTTCTATTTAAAAATACACATTTCCTAATTCAGCTATCTTCTACTGGGTATTGCCTGGGGGATGCTTAAACCATCTGATCTGGAGGTGCTACTGCTATTTCAGTTTTTTTTTCTCTTCAAAATCTCTTCTTTTCAGTTCTTCAGTTTCAATTATCTCCCCACACATTTTCTTATGGGAATCCATAATAAAAACATTCCTAGACAAGAAAAAGGCAGTTTCCTCTTAACTTTTCCACTATAACTTCATAATGTCTGTTTATTTCCTCTCTTAATATTTTCTTAGCCTATCTTTCTTGAAAACACTCTTTTTCTGATATGTTTTAATAACACATACTGTCCAACATTTTACTGATTTGAGTAACAGTTAGAAAACTGATTTGTTTGTTATCAATTTTGTGGCATGTTCTGTTTAAAAAGATGCTTACCATGGAGAAAGTCAGGATGTGAATATATTCTACTGCATTTCTGGTTAGGTAGAATTATATGTAAGGAAGAGAGATTGTGCCTTCACTGAGAGCAAATGATTATGATCTGAAAATCTTCTGGAATTCAGGTTTGGATATGTACGGAGTTTTCAGTAAGTAAGGTATTTGCAACATAAAGACATACTCCTTAGAGGAGCTTGTCTGTAAATAGCAGACCCATGGGAAAGCATCAGAGGTGTTGGGATAAATAGAACTTTTCAGGAACCCATGATGGTGCAGAGGTTTTGTTGCTGTTGTTGCTAAGTCATTAAACTGAGTCAATCCCTAGAATAAAGGATGAACCTCCCAAATACACAAAGAACTGCAAGAGATTTATTTACAGACTTTTTAATCTGATGTGTCTCATCCCAGAGAGATGGCTTTTCTTGATTTAAAAAAAAAATCTTTCTCCAGTTTATTACCTTTGTGTTCTAATAAAACAAATCTTTAGAGATTACAGTGTTTGGGAAAGTTTATTTCCAAGAAAAGAGAGTGACATCCCTTCATTGAGTTCTGACTGGGTCATCATTTCCTGTATTGATATTATTTTTTTCAGTCTAGCTTGTAAGATTTGATTCTTTTTTTCATTTATCTATTTTTCTTTCAAAATGTAGCTTCATGTCAGATAAATTTTTAGTGCTGCTGCAACTTCATTGAGATTTTGGGAAACTTCCTAAAATCATCTTAGAGTAGACTTCCTAGATCTACATGCATCCTACATAGATTCCATCCACTCCATGTTAGGATCTGAAGACCTGTTAGTTGCAGGGAGATAATGTCCACTCTATACATACTGGGAGTGATTTCAGACTGTCCAAGGTCCAATCCTGCGAAGTGGCCTGAACTGAAACATATTTCAGCTTTATTTCTGATGAAATCAATCTAGATCACTCACTTTGAGACCACTCTGCAGTATGAACAATAGCATTCCAAAAGCATGCTCTAGGCTATAGCCCTGCTATAGACGTACTTATAGATTTTTGGGCTCAGATTTAAGTTCCATTAAACAATACATCTGCCCTGCTACTTTCAGGCATTCCTGTCTTTTACACATACCTTGCATTTTATTTTAAATAAGAGTTTCTGCACTTCTTGCTCTGAACTCTTCTTTTTATTGTAGTAAATTTGGAATGGGACAGGAAAGGATAGTTCCTAAATTTATATCAAATGCTGACAGCCAAGCAGCTCTGAGCTTAGCTCAGGCCTAAGCATTAGGTATCCTCAAGGACAGTTAGGTTGGGTATTTTTCCACTTAGACATGTATTTGAAATGAGATTCACTGTGTTCTAGAGACATTTATTTTCTTCTAGTGACTGTAAAGAAAGTTTGTCAGCTTGGATAAAGACAAGGGCCTTTGGTTCAAAATACTCCCCACGTAATGTCTACAATCTTTGTCAGGTAGAAAGCAAAGATCAGATGGTGTTCCAGAATATGAGAGATTAATTCAACCCCACTCCTTTTTTGCTTGTCTAAAAAT
>JAUBNY010000135.1:998331-1010020 GCA_032275445.1 Crypturellus soui | reverse complement strand
CTTCCTTCCTTCCTTCCTTCCTTCCTTCCTTCCTTCCTTCCTTCCTTCCTTCCTTCCTTCCCTTTTTTTTTTCAGAGAAAAACATTTAAACTCCCTGTCTTCCCAGAAAAACTATTCTGAGGAAATTTGGAAATTCTTAAAGTGTTTTTCCTGCCTCAGAAAGAAACTATTCTAGCAGACAGCAGCTCCTGCATGGTTTGTCAGGTTAAAAAGACTTTCATTGAATTTAATTATGTTTGCACTGTGTGCCTGTACAGGAAGAAGAAAATCTTTATCTGTGTGAATATTTGAGATGTGCATGTGCTTGAGCATAAGCAGGGGAAGCATAAGCAGGGGCAAAATTTAGTGTCTGAATGATAGAGAATAGGAAGTTTGAATGGTAGTGTACACAGTCACTGGTTTAATGCGATAAGATGTTTATGGAGCTATGATTGGAAGGACTGACAGAGAATATATGATTAAAAAAAAAAACTCAGAAGGTTGAGAAGGAACAAGCATGTAACACTGAATAAAGAGGCAAAAAGATGCATACCAATTTGCTAAATACAAAATAGATGTTGCTAACCAGAAATAGTGGGACAAAGAGTAAAGAAGGATGGTAAAAATATACACTCTTGAAAAATAGCTTACCTCGTAAATGAACAGGAGGAAACAGAAGACCTTTTTGTTAGGAAAAGCAGAATAAAAAACAAATTTAAAGAATACATAGTACTTTTAATTGGCTAGTAAAATGCAGAAGTAAAATTCAAATATTAAATTAAATGGGATAGTCAAAAATGTGGGATGCTTTAGATTGCCTACAGCAGCAGAATGCCCAAGGCCAGCTTCAACTACAGAGTTTCAAAATCATTGTTATCTTGTTTGCAAATGACCTCAGTACAATGACTTTGCAGCACTTGTTACTTCCAATTTCTATGACATAGTATGTGTCTTACAGACAGCATGCTTATCCTTTCCTGTCTCATCAAGAGCTACATTTTTCAGCAGGTTTGTAAGAAAGTACACTTTCAGAACCTCAGATTTTCTTCAGGATGCACGATTTTTGGCTACTAAATATGTAAAGTGTAATTTTCCTCTTGAAGTAACTATAGGGAATTTCAGACTATTTAGGATTGCAGTTCTCTGTACCTCACTGATCTGAGCAACACAGAATTTGTTAACATACAATCTGATTACAGAAAGTAGAAAAATTCAACACTGGAAGTACCTCTTTTTTTTTTGAAATGAGACAAAAAATAAGTAAACATATCTCAAGGGTGAGTTATATTTGCCTAATGATATATTTCTACATTGTGGAAGTCTACATTTGGGTTAGTCTCCCTTAGTTTAGAGACTCTGTTAGGACATATCATCATAAAGTAGATTGCTAAAAAGGTCAGCTGTGTTACCTTTATTCTATATAATTCCTATTTTCTTTTTATAGAGCTTGATGTCATAGGTTTAGACATTTCACGTGAATCCTACCCAGCCTGACATAGTCTATTGCTACTAGATTGCAATAAAATAGTAGCAAAGAGCAAATGCTTCTTTCGTTCTTAAATAAAGGACAAAGTGTGATAAGACACTCCTTTCTCACTCTGTGGGAAGTAGCTTCAGTTATCAATGACAGCACATATTTACAAAGTACAGCCATTCACTCTATTTTTTTTTCTCATCAGGAAAAAGCACTAGACAAGGTCAAAATTAGAAGATACAGATGGCAAATCTTTCCAGATTCTGGCCTTCCTGCAGACCACTAGATACTGTTTAGCCTCTCTTAAAACTCTGAGGCACTCTTAATCCTTACTCTTTTCAGGATGCAGTCAGTCTCACTCTGCACTCAGCCTCAGTTAGGCTCACTCAGATCTCAGTGATCTCAGTGATCTGAGTGATCACTCTCAGATAAAGTGGATGTATAAAGAAAACTGGTTCCTTAGGGTAAGCAGCAAATAATTTTGGTATCATTAAAGACCATTTGTTTCAGAATCTTGAAATTAAATATCTAGACCACAGTTTCCAATTATGTGTATCTTGCATCCTTTCAATCCATTCCTTTTGAGATATTGTTTTCTGATTTATCTACTGCAATTATTAATTAATTGCTTATCATTTCCAATGTAATATAGGACCATGTCCTGACCATGTAACCTGGAATTTTTTAGATGGTTCCCAATAAGAATTTGCACATGTTAAACTGCTGCTCAAACTGTTTTAGTTACTCTCTCAAGTTCTCCATCACTCAATACTAATCAACAAGTACAACGTGATCAAAAAGTACAGCTTGATTCCTTTTCCAGCTAATGCACCCGTTCATGCTCAGCTATCAGTTCTGTGCTAGAACAACTGATACAGATAGATGGATAGCTAACGCACCGCTTTAAGTGACAGTCTTGCCTTTTATGATATTGCTTAATATTTTCTCTAAATTGCAGCAGAAAGGTGTATCTTCAGTGAAATAAAATGTGCCTGAAATTGAATGCAAATGCAATTGTTTTCAGATTTTCAGCTCTGTAGGAGAGTTTAAAGTCAAGTAAAGTCCTTCTTTAAGGAAGAATCATGCCACTATGAATATTTTTCTGATTGCCAGACACTGCCTAAGTTTACTTGTATTTTCATAAATATAATATGGGAGAAAGATCAGTCAATGCAGCGTTTCATCTCTCTTGCATGTCTGTGTATACAGCTATTATTACTTATTGTAGGTTATGTGAGAATTCTTCTCAAAGTCTGAAGAGACAAAGATACTATAGAATTTATGGAAGGAATGTCTGTTATTTTCCGCACTGTGACTAAAGGAACCAGCATAGTTTGCATTGTTTGCTGGGCTGCCCTCTCACTTCACTTATATTTTTCTTTTTCAAAAATTGTGTTCTAGTCTTCCCAGAATCTTTCATTATTACCTCTTCTACTTTTTGGGGGGATTTTTTTTTGGAACCTACCATGGCCTAGAACCTATGCAATTTTGGGTTGGACCAGATTGCAATACCTGCCCGGCAGTTTTTGTCATATATTGTACATTAGAATTTATTGTCATACATTCATGTTAGAAGGTTTTATGTGCATTTGAGAAGCTAGTTTGCTTCTTACTCTACAACAATGAAATAGTCCTGCTGATTACATGTATGCCCCCCGGGGAAAACATTCCTCCACTTCCTGCAATACATCCAATTATGGTCTTTTTCCACTCACTAGAAGATCTACTTAAAGGCTCTCCGGGTGGTAAACAGAGTTTAATGCATTAACCTACTAATTATTTGCAGTAGAGCCTCAAAGTCTAAAAATCTCCCATATGTTCAAGGTGATTTTTTCTCCTACAACAAATTAATTTCATGTATAAAGACAATCTCTTTTGTGTTCTAGATAGAAGAGTATGACCCAAGGATATAAATATGTTTCCTTAGCTGTTCCCTTAGCTTGAATGTTTAAAAAAAAATGCTGCATTAACATGTTGTAAGACATACATAAAAAAAGCTAGTCAAGGATTTGATCACTCATTCTATGATATTTTCTTTTTTTTTCCTTCTATTTTTGGGTGTTATTTTCCCCACCTCACATATTAACAGTGATGAATGCAGATGAATGAGTAAAGTCAAGTTTATCTTGACATTCATCAAGGAGGTAATTCTTTTTCTAATGTGACAGATCATGTTGCACCTTATCTGCGGATCTTATTCTGCAACCAAAATACCATCTATGGTATTTTGGAGCTACATGACTGTATTTGACGTATAAATCCGAGGCAACATAATACGAATATTTTCAGGTTGTTCTGTAGCTGTAGCTTTTTTCTGAATTGTTGTTTAGTGCTGTTTCATACTCGTTATTCTGTATGCTATTTGATACTTCATTTGTTTCAAATGTGCTTTCATGCTGAACTGCAATGTTTATTGTAATTCATGGCTGTCTTATCTTTACCTATAGTGTTGTCAGCTATTCTATGACTTAATATAGTATGACAAACCTCTAATGAACCTTTATCAATCTGATGTTGTTATGGGTTCCTTTTGAATTCTTTTACTGCTGCAATCATACTCTTGGTGGAGCTTTTGTTTTATTTATCAGATTTTGCCATGCACTGGTATGCACAGTTTCTATTATCTGTATTTTAAACACATATAAGGCATTGTCAGCAAAGGAAAAATGATCCAATAAATCTTATTGTTTTTCAAAGAGCAGAAATGTGTCGTACACAATGTCATAACCATAAAACAATTTGTTTTCACAGCCAAAAATACATTCTTACAGTTATGTCAGCATTAGATTGTGGCTATCACTTCCACTTTTAATAACTGAGAAATGAAAGTTGTTTAGAAAGATGAAAATTAAGCTTGTAAAATATGAATCTGTAACTGCACAAATGACTGGATCTACAAGGAAGAATTTGTCTTTGTGTCATCCACCTATTTACAGAAATTCATGGTATTAAAAGAATGTACTGAGAAAATTAGGTGTCTAAAACTGCTGTATTAGACAACACAACTGAGCTACAAAATATAACTTGAATAAAATGCAGTCTAATTTTGATAGTAAATGCAGCAAGGAGCATGCTTTTTTTTCCATTAGGAAAGGAGATTCCTAGCTAAGATATAAGTAGTTAAAGAATAAAAAAGCCACACGGCTTTCATCTATTTGGGGAGATCGCCTAACTGCAAGGCTATCTGGCAATAGAAGGGAGAGAAATTCTCATAAATTTCTGCAGGGGTTGTTCTATTTTTAATGAAATAATCAAGCCCTCATTGGGTCTGTAGAAACATGACTGGATATCCAAAAGATTAAGATTAAGTCAGCTATAAACAGGTAAACTTGGGATTTGGTGCCTCTTCAGTGAGTGCTTCTGGTATTTTTCCTAGAAATATTTGCTAGAACAGACAAGTGAGTACCTTAAGCATGAGGTTGAGATGCTTTGGTCCATTTCTTTCTCAGTCTCCTTCAGAGAATGTTTAATATGTATATGTGGAACAGAGATGGCCTAAAAGCCACCACGGGTGTAAAATGCTTTCTGTCTTAGAGCTCTTAGTACCCACTTAGGAAGGGAGAGAAATAGCTTTAGAACTCATCAGGCAGAGAAAGCAGACCCGGATCAAGGGCAGCCCAACTGTATGTTTTTGCATAGCAATAAACAGGTGTGCTAGACAAACCCAAAGCATGAATAATTGAACAGAATTAGAATGAAACACTTCATATTTTAAAAGAAAAAACAGTCAGATAGGAATCGCCTTTATTCATCTTGCTCTTAAATTTTCTATTAATAACTTTGAATAAATTTTAACAGTTTTTATCAAATAAGAAAAAGCAAGTGATAAACTTTACCAGAATTTAAAACCTATTTACATGCAATTATGTATGATCACTTTGGGATCAGTTTTGACTTTCATAAACTGTTTGACAATAACAGAAATAGATAAAAATTCACTGAAGTGTGAGTTCTATGTTAGGCAAAAAAACTATATGAATATTAATTTGCATTTTTTTATCTCATGAGCTGTGGAAAGCAGCATAGTTAAGGCTTAAATAGGTTAAAGGAGAGTTTTATATGCAGACTTTTAAAAAGGTTGCAGAAATATGTACATAACAAGGATAATATTTTTAAAAAAATGATGTAAATGAAAACTTCACGTGGAATTGTGACTAAAAGAGATAAACAATATGGTTAACAAGAAGAAAATAAGAAGAGGTGCAAAAAAGCATCAAATATGGTAACATTCCAATGTGAGAACTGTGATCTTACAAGATCACAAGGTTTTTTTTGTTTGTTTATTTTAATCATAGCACTATGGTAATAACTGAGCTTTGGACTGGGGAATCTGAGGACCATTAGGTATAGAGTAAACACTCCGGATTCTACAAGACTGAGTTGTAGTCATGCTCTGACTATCCCTTATTGCATTCCAGCTGTAGTATGTAACAGAATATGTTTAAGACTGCATCTAGCAACAGATGGAGGATAAGGGTTTTGAAAGTAAGATTACGTTACATTTAACATAATGGATGTGGGTTAATGGTTTAAAGCATCTCCATTCCCTTTATATGGTATGAGTGGGAGAGAATGTCTGTTAACAAAAGGAAACATTTGATGCTGAAGCAACTTTCATTAAAAATAAAATGAAGAGGAGGTTTAATCTATTGTAAATTAAGCTTCTGAATGTTTGGCCTTTAAAACTGATCTAACTTCTGAAGCAGGATTCCCTTCATCCTAAAGGGGATATTTTTGAAGAAATTAAATCTTCATTTAAAACATCCTGTGTATTTTTATTGACTCTACAGGCTCAAAAATGTAAGTTTTATGTGTATTTACTTTTCATAATGAACTTCGTAGCTCAAGCAAGTAGCCTCTCTTTCTCAGCCACCTACTGAATTATGACCTGAAATTCAAGCATACTTTCTACGTATGCAAACCAAGACGTTTAGAGTAGTGAAGAACACAAAGCTGAGCATCTACCTCCAAAAAAAACAAAAATTATTTTATTAATAAAAAAAAATATTAATAGGCACTGTGTCACCCTATTGTCATTTGCACTTGTGCTATAGTGATGCTGCAAAAGAAACTTCTAAATATACTTTCCTCATCATACCTTGAGGAACTTATGAATATGTAGTCTCTCCACATGTCATATTTTAAATTCAGCAGGCAAAAAGGAAGGAAGGAAGTGAACGTGTACCCACATGTACTGTGTATCTTTTTACTTGTAGTTTTCTGCAGTGGAGAAATTACTATATAAGGTTGCTTTTCCTACTCAATGCAATGGAATAGGGGGTTAAAATTTCACCCTCATTTCAAGGTAAACTGATTTATAGATGAGCCTACATGTCTCTGTAGAATAACTAGCTCAAATGGAGACTTCTGCTCTGGAGCCCTATGCATTCATCAAGAAGCCCTGAACCCAAGACGCTGGTGCACCTAGAAGTCATGTAGTTACAATATATTTGCAGTTACCTGCCTATTCATGCTTTTCTATGAGCATGAAAGTCTGATAAATGAAGGGGAATATTTTCAGATGTGTTAAGAGAATGACTTGATTTGAAGGTGATGTTTTCTCAGTTTACAACAGAAAAAGGTCGTACTGCAGATAAAAATTACTTCAAAGGTGACAGCTTTTCTGAAAACAAAATCAAACAAAACAAACAAAAAAACTCTTATTTTTTCTCTTACTGTATACTCCATAGACCTTTTTTTACTCCTTATATACCTTTTTGGAACAGGTACAACTTTAAATCTACCCTTCACAATTGTTTTATTGATTTACCTTTCAACTTTACCTTGAATAAATAAATGTTTTTAGAATGTGCTTCTGAATCATTTTTTCCATGTTCTCATTTTTGGCTTTAGATGTATATTTATTTAAGAAATACAAGCCTTTAATCTACAAAACACTATACTTTTGATACACATTTTAATCATATTTTGTTAAAATTTTTAGCAGATGTTATCTCAAAAAAAAACCCAAAAAACACATTTGCTATAATTAAATACTTTCATATATAGGATGGCGAAATAATAGTAATTATATCAGTTATGTGGGTAGAAAGGAGGAGTATATTGATATTCAGATGATGGTCTGTTACAATATCCCTTTGCTCACAGTCCTTGGACTTCAATGTTAAGAGAGCAGAGCTGAAATGACTAAGTTCCCCCCACAGGTATCTCCAAAACCTTGCAGAGGCTTTTTACTTATTAAAAAGCCTCTAATTTTACTTATTATTAGAAAATCAGTATTGTTATACTAGGTCAATTTTCAAGTTCTCTCTCCCTTTCTCTCTCCCTTTTTTTTAGGCTGATAAGTAAAAAGGACAAAACTATTTAAACCTTCACTGAATATATTTTCAGTAGTATTGAAACTGATCACTTCCTTATGAATACTTAAGAAGAAAATTTTATTTTTTTATCATTATTTCTATTTATTTTTTAGAAATACATGACAGTCTTGTCATCCCCATATGATCCTGCTACTTAAGGAGTGTTTGCTAGTAGGTTCCAAAACTATTTTCTAAGCATCTAAGATTAAGATTTAGGACCATTGGTTTCAGGTCTGCATGCAAGAGGTATCTTTTTTTTTCCTTTATACCCTATCCTGTTCCTTTTAGCTTCAATGTCTCTGTTCTCTTATCTAGGCGCTGTAGCCATCACTTATACTTGTCTCAAAAGGGTTTTAGCAAAAATGCAGAATTTCAGTACTCTTGCAGACCTTTGTCTCTTTCCATTTGTTTGTACACTAGCATCATCCACAATGTCTGCAGCTTATATATGGTCTCTGTTCTTTCCCTGTCCTCACTTTTGCTCGCCTTCCCCCATTTTTACCCTATTCTACTCAAGCAATGTGCCTTCTCCTTTAACCACTATACTGATACTGTTACAGTAAAAAAGCTGAGGTTATGGTTAAATATTAAACACGATGTAATATATTTTCCTTTCAGGAAATACTTTCAAGAAAGGCAAGTAAACAAAGTGAAAGAAGAAAACACGAATAATGCACAAAAACTTGGGCATCATTCATTGTTTTCACACATTTAAAACTTGATATCTGGATATAGGCAATGAAGTATTAAGAGCACAGAAGAGATACTTGCTACTACTCTTTCCAGTTTCCACTGCCAAACCAGTGGATAAGATAAATATGTAGGAAAATTCTTCTGGAAATTTCAGGAGAAATATAAAAAGGATCATTTGAGCATTTATGAATGCTGATAAAGTACCAGATCTGGAAAAAAAAATCATGATTGATACAGGACACATTCCTCACACTAAAGAAGTTATGTTAAGTCTTACTGATAAACCAAAATAGTTAAATGATATAGTGACAGATCTGTTCTACTTTATTCGCTGTGCTGAATATTTCACCTGTTTCCAGCAGCTCAGCCACTTGGTCATACCTTCATGCAACCTCATTTGTCTGATTAACCATATCTGGTGCACACAGACAAGAGGGAGGAATGAATTCCACCAGAATGAATTCCAGCCAGGAGCTGAAATATCCAATGTCCAAATGAATACTTCTAGAAAGCAAATTTTTCATCTGCAGATGAGCATTATAGTTCCGTCCTTCCTGAGAACTTTATATGACCCTTTTTCTATCACAAAGAGCAGGAGATGTTTTGATAAAGAGAATAAATATCACTCTGATGGCCCCACTTATTCTCTTTATCAAAACATCCTCAGCAGATGTTACGTGGTAATTCAAGAATATCAACTTTCATTCTAAATAATTACTATTATTATTCTATTAAAGGAAAAAATAAAATTTTTAACTTTTTTATGTCTGTTGCCAGAATGCATCAATTTGTGAATCTTGAATGAACAAATAGGAGAAAACTTTTTTTTTAATAAATTAACACTATTTTATTTGTGACTTCAAAAACACTCCAGCCATATTTGAAAACAACTTGTGTGAGCCCAAATACCATTTTTTTTTTTGTCACGTTATGAATAACTGTGGAAAGATGAGATCTTTTATCCTATGGTCAGTATTTCTAATAAATATTTGGATATAGAAGAATTGCAGTGGGACCCTCCAAAGGTAAGAGGTTGTTCCATAAATCTTTGCTGTGTAGCAAATAGAGCTGGCATCATAGATCTACTGTTGAAAAGAACATCTCTCTGGCTACGTCTCCATTAACCAAAAAAGATCTGGAAGATTTACCAAGAAGATCTGAGTAGGTCTTTCAGGATGCAAATTTGCAAAAATTTGCTCTTGCAAAAATAAAAATTGATTGTTGTCAATTAGCCCTAGTGACACTGAGAATAAGAATAAAAACTTTGACCTAATGTTGGTGATGTGGACAGAAATCTAGTAATGTCAAAAGAAGGAAAGATGGAAAGAAAGAAAAAGAAAGGAAGAAAGAATGACAGAAAGGAAGGAAGAGAAGAAGCTCTGGTTTAACCACTGATGTGAACATAACCGGACAGTGAGACGGAGCCTTTGAGAAAGGTTGCTATGGATCTTGGAAATGTGAGACATGCCAACGAAACCCTGGTAATGTCAAAGACAAGGACAGAGCTTTGGCTGTGTCAAATGGTTGCTATGGAGCACCAGCTCTATTAGAGATGAGACTAAAGGTCTGTGTGTCAGAATGAGGGTGGCACTCCGAATATATCAGTGTTTGCCTCTGTTGTTTGCCTATACTAATAGAAAGTCAGAAATGGGCTCCTGGCTATTTCAGACCTGCGCATAGAGCCCTGGTTGTTTCAGTATTTGCTGTTGAGCTGTCGTTTCATCATATAATGAAATTTAGTTCCGTTCTTATTTATCATGTATGTCAGACACAAACTGAGATTTAGGGTAGTTTAAATACAAAGATTGATCTCTGAATGTGTCAGATATTGACAGGCAGCTTGCTTGGGATTGAGACTCATATGTGTCTTCACACATCAGAAACATAAGTAAAAATATAAACTAACCATATCTCTGTTAGTGAAAATAAGACATGAATAGGAGGAAAATACATATTTTCTATGTGTCTGGTTAAAGTGGTTTGCTGGCCAGACCAGATGTAAGAATGAATCTTTGCATGTTTCAACATTTACATTTTTATTTGGATAAATCAGACACGTGTACCACAACATGTATATTAGTGCTTGTTTCTGTAAAAGACGGTAATGAATGGGAGAAAGCAAAAGTGGTCTTATTTATATCGGAAGTGTATATGAATATGTTTTCTCTGCAGCATTCTTTGTTCCTAGAGAGCAGTAAGATACACTTAAAGTGCATTGATTTTGTCATGGAATTGCAATAAAGTGAATTTATTAAAAACAGTCTTAGTGATCTTTCAGATTTTCTTCTGAAAACCTCTTTATACCTACAAATACAAGCGAGATTTACATATACCTGGAAAATTGGAACAGTTTCATTAAAATTTTCCATAGTTATCTAATGTGGTTAGCATAGAAAAGTAGCTCTAGACATTTTGTATAAAGGTGTCAGGCTACTGCCAGGGAAGCCAGATTATAATGAAGAAAATAATGTTTTTTTCTATTATCTATTAGGGTTATCAGAAAGTGTGATACTGATCTGCTTTTCATTTTAGATTGAGACTTATCTATGGAAATTTATGGATGTTGATTATGTTCATGCCAAAACTAGAGAGAGGATACCATTGATTCATTAATTTATAGATACATCATTTTATAGAGAATACACTCTTTCTGTATGAAAGCTTACAATAAAGCTTAGGCTATAGTAAGTATGTATTAGAATTATTTTTAGGTCAGTGGCATTTTGTAACTCAGGGAAAGAAGAAAGATGTTTGAATCTTTGGAAGAATGAAAAGAAGACAGTCTTTTAGTAAGTAGCAGAGTCACTCCTTATAGTTAAAGGTGGATGGGTCTTTCTACATTAAAAACTACAGTATGTGAGCCTTGTTAATGTTTTAGTATTTGTGTTTGAATATCATCAAACAAACAAAAATAGTCAAGTTATACTCAAGTGGCTTTTCCAAAGGTAGTGATTTTTGTTTCCATTGCAAATAATTGAGATCACAGTTAAAGAAGTAGCCCCGTCTTCATTACTTGTGCCTAGTAAGTAATTTTGCCCAAGATTCTTTGCAAGAGATAATTAGGGTCCCCAATTCTGTAGAAGTTTCTTCTGCTATATCTTTAAATAGCTCTCCTAACTATATATATTGGTGGATGCTGAACTGATGTCAGCTCAGATTCTGAAAGTAATAGGAAGCAAAGAGTCTGTATAGAAGGGTAATAGGGTAACTTCCTCAGTCAGAG
>JAUBNY010000135.1:967807-992468 GCA_032275445.1 Crypturellus soui | reverse complement strand
CCACCCGATAGGGATGCCCAGGCCCACTCACCCCTGAGCCGGTGCCAGCAGAGGGACGTGCAGCACCGATGTAACCAGGCTCGGATCTCCTCAGTCAGGAAGGTCGGTCGGGATGGGCCACCAGGAAAAGAGGGAAGGTGGCGATGGATGGTTGACAAAACAATTTCATGGAGATCAGGGTCAACCGCCAACTTTATTAGGGAAGTACATGAATTTATAGAGGGAAGGCAAACGGGAGGAGAAAGGGAGAAGTAAGGTAAGGGATTGGGTGGATGCTAATTGCCTAACCCCGGTGGTTGGTGGAGCTCCTTTGGTGGGCGGTCCCTCGGCCTGAGCAGATTGCTCCGGCCCCCACCCACGGGAGCTCCAGCCCCCATCTTCAGGCTTCTGGAGCCTTCCATACAGGTGTTATGAGTTGCTCGGACAGGCCTGCTCAGTCAGGCCTGACTGAGCATGCTCCAGAACCTGGGGTCACATGGAGGTCAGGGAGACCCCCCCTGTACATCCATACACTCACAACAAGCATCCTAAAACTCAAGCCCGTACCTCCCTACAATTTACTGCTCAGTGCTTGAGATCTTCCCATATATTTTGGATTCATATTTCTTTTCCTTTTTTTTTTTAATTGCTAGATGTGCATTCCTAGACATGTATTTTAGTTCGCTACATAATAAGAACACACGTAATTACCTTCTCTCATCAACAAATTCAAAGGGGATTCTGCTTTGCTGCACAGTTCCCCTCTGTGCATTCATTCTATGATAGAATAAACTAGAATAAACCCCTTCTGAACCCATTGTCTCCAGTGCTTTCTCCATTCAAATACAGTTCTCTATGTTCTTGTGATTTATTTTTAAACTCTATTCTACTAAAAATAATTACCAATTTGCAAAAATAAAATGCACATCTTTTAAGCATTCTAGATTAAGTAGATGGATTTTTTGATACTTCTTTTGCTTTTAAGGCAAATATTAGTCTTCACTGGCTCCTCCAATATCATTCTGAGGAATCTGTTGAATTTATAGTCTTGTTGACGCAGTTAGAAAATGACTGGTTCATAGAATACCTCCAGGAAGATGTTGCACACATTAGCAATAATTTTGAGACGGAAATATCTCAGGACAATGGGGTGACTGAAGCAAAGAGAATGAATCATTTCTAACCTCTCTACTGAGAATAAAGTGTGCAAATGGAAAAATCTCCAAACAGAACATGAAAAAAAAAAGGTATGATTTTTGAAGAACACAGGAAGAGCAGATGGAAACTTGCAAGATCCACACAGACAGAGGCAAAAGAAATTTCTTTCTGCAGCAATGCTGCAGGAATCTAAAAAAAACAACCAATCATTTTCCCAAAGCTAAATAATGTCCCCAAACAGGGAAGAAGAGAAACACAAGTAAAGGTTGTCAAATTTGTCTGCAAGTCTGCATGTTTGATTGCTAAATAAAGACGTCTTAAATTGCCTTTCCTGACTTGTGTGCATGCCAGCTCCCTTTAAGTTGTATAGGGTTGCTTCAGAGCACTCACCTTGTTAATCCTGTAAAAATACAATATAGAAATGCCCTTAAACTGCAGTATTAGTCCTGTGTCTAGGACAGATGTACCACAGGATCTATAACTCAGAGAGTTTGCTCCTGGATTACAAAAGTCTAGAGCCCTCAAGCTCAGTTTGGGACCAATGTGAATTTCAGAGCGAGGTTCAGTGAGCTCAGCCTCCAACTCAGTAAGTCTAGTAATCTCATAGGCAGACAGAGCTCTGTCAATGATAAGCTGTATATGTTGTGGCTGAAGCAGCAGCAGGAAATCCAATTACCAGAATCATTGGTAATCTCTTCTGAAAGCCAACAAAAAATGCTAGCAGCTAGAGGAGCTCTGATCTGAGTTAATTATTAGCAATTCCTAGGATGAAGACAGAGAAACAGAAAAGTTTAGCTCATGCTTTATGGTTGCATGGTTGTTTGTTTTCCTTTTTATCTTAGACTTCTGACAAGTGAGATTTTGAGTAAAATGATGAAATCACAGTAATGCTTAATATTACCAAGCCTTTCTAAAGCTTTATTTTCAATTTTCATTTCAGATTGCTCCAAGTTTTAGACACATAACTTAAAAAAAAAAAAGCAGCAGAAACAACAACAACAAAACAGTTAATTGGGGAAAAGTCAGAGGACAGTAGCAAGGAAGATGAGAGAACTGGATATGATGAATGTTGAAATATTTAAACAATTGCAATCATTTTTATTTAGGGAAGAATGCCAATCTCATGTAGGCATCTATATCTCTGGACAGTCATCATTTTTTAAATAAAGAGAAAAATAAAAACAAAAAAAATGTTTATTGCTGGTTTGTCATCCTAGAAGAGGACCTATACTAGCTCAGGCATGAGATCAGTTCACCAGCATCCTGATTCCATCATGACTATTTCATGCTGCATATGAACCAAGAAGAAGGTCCCACATAAGTTGGCTGTTCTGAACACATGGTTAGGTGATAAGTATGTCCTTTTAATGTCATAAGGAACTTCCAACTCCTGGCTGGCTTTCGCAAATGTTTTTTTGGAAGATGAGCTCAGCAGCACCTTTGTGTGCCTGACTTTAATTTCCATGTTCCTATTTTCGTCTTTCCTCTTTTCACTTTCATTTAAATCCTTTCACACAACTTTTGCTAAGTTTGTATGTACACACATATACATGTGCCTATCCACTCCACTTTAAATGGTGGAGGAAGTATACGCTTTTTATTAATGTAGGTTTAATTTTTGCATGTGTTGGCAGTTTGAAAAATGTTAGAAAAAGTGGGTTGGCATACAGCATATGTTTTGAAAGATATCTGTTGGCATGCACAAACAGTCACACATGCACATATATTTACATACACAGATACACAGAGTCTTCTGGTTTCACTATTTCCCAGTGAAGAAACCATTTAGAAAACTAGATCACCCAACATGTATGTTTATCTATCAAATATAAAACTACATTACTTTCTACAAAGCAACAAGAGAGGATGACATTTTAATTACATATGAGTACAAATGAGTATTTAATGAAACTGACATAAGTGGATTTTTGCTAGATGCTGTTGCAAAATTATTCCCATTCAGGATAAAAGCTATATTATAAGGAAAAAGTCATGATTGAAATGCAAATCCTAATAATGTTAAATTACAAAGAAAGTGCTTGTAGTAACAGTAAAACAACTTAGATAATGAGAATAAATTAGCCTTGAATTTGCCACTGATAATGCACAATTATAGATCAAAAGCTAGATTAAGGATTTTTTTAAATAAAATTAAAATACTGAGAAGCATTTCAAATAAATCTGCCTTTTAAAAGATAATCTTACTACAAGCTGTTTTTTTTCATAAATAAAAGTTCATATATATATACATAACTCTCAATGAAATTTCTAAGTATTCATCCAACATACTCAATCTTGAACCACAATAACACTGAATAACATATTACTATTTCAGAAGCATTCAGCACACAACACAGAAGGAAAATATTGGCCACAGAATATAGTAGAACATTGCATTTTACAGCTTTCTGTAGAAGGACACATTAGAAATGCTATTAGGTAGCACACTTATATGGTATAATTTAATACATATTTAGGGAATATTTTGATGGACAGCAGCATTATTTATACAAAGGCAAGAGATACTTCAGTAATATTCTATTTTATTGTTATTTTACATGAATACTATGTAACCATGTATACTTTCATGTATGTATGTAGATTCATTCAGTTTAGTTCACAATAGTGTAAGAGACTTTGTCCCAATTGAGAATATTAAGGACATGTTTAAGTTATAACAGAACAGCTTCAGCACAATTTTTAACCATGTAATTGCATTTCACAGAGACATATATTTTTCTTTGTATTAAAAACCTCTGAAATCCATAATATCTAGATAAAAATGGTATGAAACAATTATGTGGAATAGCTGATTCTGGATGAAACACATATATGAGTACACAAAATACTCTACTGGAAGAGTATTATTCAATCTCCCATGAAATTGGTAGGGATTTTGTATTTTTTTAACAAGGACTATGTGCATGTAACTTTAAAGACCAATATTTCATGATTCAGTAAATGCGAGTAATGTTCTATAATATTTGATTGTATTGTATGAATTGATACTCAATATATCCAAAAGTTCGACACTTACTGTGCATGCTTGAATAATTCATATTTATGGTTACACATAAACTATATTCTAAATACTCATGGACAAGCACCTCTTCTAGTATATATGAGATAATGCATATTAATGAACAATATTCATGAAAACTAAGTAGTGTACAATCACTGATGAGCATAGATTTTTCATTAGAAATGGAAAATGAAAGTTGGCATTTGGGGAACAACCAACATCTGGTAGCAGATGTAATTTTTGACACTTTTAAAATAACAAAATCAGTTTGTTTAGTTATAGTGCTATGAATCAATTTTCTTTCATTCAGAAAGTTTGTGATATCATTTTAGTTATCTCTGTGCTTTTTTGGTTATATCAGTTATTTGATTTAAGGCAACCTAAAACTTTTGTTGTTGTGGAGGTTTTTAATCCACTGCATTAAACATGAGCCCTAGCTTTTATAAATTTCTATTTTTTTATAGTATTTGACAGACTTAATATAAATTATTTCCCACATTAAAAAGACTAAAATGTCAATGTATATATAGCTAAAAAAACAGATCCACACCACACAGCTCAGCACTGGGCTTGTTTAAAAATGATATGTTGCTGTCCATAAACATGAAATATTAATAAATTAGTTTGCAGATAATGAATGAAAAACTGGAATTTAAGCATTAAAACTGCATTTGCTTTAAAAAAAATAAATTCATAAGAAGATTTGCCACAGATTCTCACTTATGTTTACAGAAATGTTACAACACTTTAAATTGATGCTACCTCCAGAAATTTATGCTTTATAGTGCTTTTTTTTCCTACTATGATTTGAAACAAGAACATAATGTGATGGATGACCTGGTGCTTTATAATTTCTTAAAATGTATTTCAATCAGAATATTGGCATGAAATTATTTGAATGAACAAAGATATCTATGCTTTTGATATCATGGAAATTAAAAAAAAAAAAAGGTCCTGCACTGGATATTATAATTGTGGCAATTTATTCTTATGTTAGGGTTCTACCTACAGAACATGATATTGTAAATTTTAATTTTCATGTAATCTCCTAAAAATTTTCATCCTTTATATATTATGTGAACAGAAAGCATTCTTAGCATTCTTGAAGGTGTACATATGCATTGCTTACATATTTGAATTAGGGAAATGTTGCCTGCTTTTTCAAATATATATTACCCAAGTTTTACAAGAACAAGTATTCTCAGTATAATTGCCATAATGGACATATGTATTAACCCTTTAAAAAATCTTCATTTTGTATTTGTACAAGGTGTGAAAAAATTGGCAATGTATGTGTAAGCATGATTAGGGTTTCATGATCACCCTTTAACCTGAATAAAAAAATAAAGCAAATACTTTTGTAATTCATTTTTTACCTGCAAGAAATCATCCTCTAATTCTCTGTCCCTAAAATTGTGTCTCATTTCTCACACTCTCACTGCCATCTTTTCCTACAAAAAATAAGGAAAAATTTTGCCTCATAGTCCTCCCTCTGCCATTATTGCATATTTTCATTTGAAACTAAGGTAGTTAAAAAGACAGCCCAAATAAAAGGCATGATATCCTGTATTAGAATCCTTGCTGCAAAATGCAGTGAGATGAGTGTCAAGCTCCCTTATTCTAAAGATAAAAAACAATTCCATTTCAATTGCCTGAAGGGGGGGTGATCTCTCATTGCCTCATACTAAACGCGACCCCAATCCCAGTTACAGACCGCTTGAAAGGAAGAGCTAGAGGAAGTTCTTTCATACTTCATTCAGATAGGGTTCATTTTCACAGAATCACAGAATCACAGAATGGTTGAGGTTGGAAGGGACCTCTAGAGATCATCTAGTCCAACCCCCCTGCTCCAGTAGGGACACCTAGAGCACGTGGCACAGGATGGCATCCAGGAGGGTTTGGAAGATCTCCAGAGAAGGAGACTCCACAACCTCTCTGGACAGCCTGTTCCAGGGCTCTGTCACCCTCACAGCAAAGAAGCTCTTCCTCATATGAAGGTGGAACTTCCTGTGTTTCAAATCATGCCCGTTACCACTTGTCCTGTCACCGGCCACCACGGAGAAGAGCCTGACTCCATCCTCCCTACAATCACCCCTCAGATACTTGAACATGCTGATCAGATCTCCTCTCAGCCTTCTCTTCTCCAGACTAAACAGGCCCAGCTCGCTTAGTCTTTCCTCTTATGACAAATGCTCCAGTCCCTTAATCATCTTCGTGACTCTACGCTGGACCTTCTCTAGAAGCTCAATGTCGTTTTTGTCCTGGGGAGCCCTGAACCGCACCCAATACTGCAGGTGCGGCCTCACCAGAGCTGAGTAGAGGGGCAGGATCCCCTCCCTCCACCTGCTGGCAACGCTCCTCCTGATGCACCCAGGATCCCCTTGGCCTTCTTGGCCACAAGGGCACATTGCTGCCTCATGGTTAACTTATTGTCAACCAGGACTCCAATATTTATTGGAGGTAGATGTTAATAATATAGATGCCTACATGTGAGATGGTCATGCAAAGTTCTATTGAAAGGCAGTTAGGAGTCGTGTGATCTTCTCTAGCCCATCTTTCATCCAAAGACTTCGGCCATTAATAAAAGCCTTTTTCATGGCATTGACTGTAGAGGAAGCTTAATTTACCAGCTTCTTTCCAGAAACCTGTATAATAGATGCCTGCATTTTGTTAGATAAACTTCATGAAAATAACTAAATATTCTTCCATCTAGAGGAAAAAAAGAGTGAACATTGTCCTTATCTAGCTGCATGTCATTATCAGATACAGAATAGTACTTCCCAAAACCATTTGTAAATGAAGTTTCTGTTGGCACACATGGGCATACTTATAATATTGAAACTTTTCACAATTATTAAATTGCATTTTGTAAGAATTAAGAAAATAGTTACATTTCACCAATTTGAAATAAATATCTCCTTGGTCATCTAATTTTCTATCAATACCAAAATGATCTGGATCACAAGGATTACAACATCTTAAAAGTGGCAAATCTTGGTTTTGTTCATCATAGTCAGAGAACAGAAGAAATGTTGCTCACATTTTATTTCACCTGTGACAAAATTAAGGATTTGAAAAAAAAAATATTGCATTCATAGCTATCTTTTCAAAGCGATCAAAAATACTTTATTTATTTATTTATTTTAAAAATACATTATATTCTGTTATTTTTTTCAGGAAAGCAGACACCTAAGTCTATTGAAATGAAAAAAGAAGTTATAATTAACAAAAAGAACATTTAATAAATTTAAGTCATTCTGCCTAAAAATTGTACCAGTGATGGTCTTTTTTGACAATAAATTGGAAAACCTTGACACTATTTCTACACATAATAATACTCATCTGCTTCGTTTCCCCAGAGGAAAGAGAGCTGAAGATTAAACTGAAAAGATATTAACTTTCTTTTCACTTAAATCTGAACAAATAAGAATTTCCTGAGTTGCTTGAAGTTAGTGAGGGATGAGCCTGCTTACTACTTCACATGGGTTTTGTCCACAGCTGGAGGGGAGATGAGACTGTCACCAGAGTATCTCATGTGTCATCAACTAACATTCCAATTCTATAATGACTATCATGATCATACACTAGATGACTTTTCAGAAACCTCTGTGTTCCCCAGTCTCATTGGGTTTTGTATGCCTAGTTCTCCGAGGGATATGTGTCCATATGAACGGTGCTGCACATATTTTTGCACGAGTCAGTCTCAAGGGTGAAATCTTTCAGTGACTTTCTAATGAATCCTTATTGAGACCACTGTTAAACAAAAACTAATAAAGTATAACTAATAAAATGACTTCTGTTTCTAGACTAATTGCCCACAGCACAGCACGAAAGAAGGCATTTTGTTAAGGTGCAAAAGATAATATGATGCTTGGTATTTTATGTCCTTTTCTTCAAAATAGTGTTTGGAATACAAAGAACACTTGCATAAGTTCTTAAATCAAGAGCAAGCTTTCATTCATAAGTGTTGTTCATTGTGTTATATGAGAACATAAATATAATTGGCTTCTACCTAATAAAATACTTAATTACAAATATAACTTAAAGCACCCAACCATAGAAGATAATTATTAACCTTAAAGAGATACACATACTCCCACACTGTATTTGGAATGAAAACGTCAAGACTAACGTCATTAGAATTTTACTCTTGCTTAATTGTGCAACAAGTCTTCACAGTTTAGCTTTCCCAAACGTATGAATTAACTTTGGAAATGACAGGTCAGAGTATATGAAAATACACCTGTTAGTCCAAGAGGCAGAAGCATCTATTTTGACTTGGAAGTTTGGTGGTGTTAACTACATTTAAAGAAAACTTTAAATTCACTAAACCTTATGGTGTGACATAAGTGATTATACAGTTACATCTCCTTTCTACTATTACTATACATTTTCTATCTGGGAGTGCCTGGAGAAAACAACTGAGCCAATATAACAGCTCACCAGAAGAGGAGGTCACTTTTTCTTCTACCTTCTCCCACACCCCCTGATACTTTCCTTCTTCTTGGTTTGTTGGCTTTGCACTTGTCTAATTTCATGGTGAGAAGATTCCAGAAGGTTAAAAAAGGCATTTTTTTTCTGGACTTAGTGAGCTAAAGCATCCACACAAGGTGCGGAGAGCAGGAGAGTGAAAAGTTGCAGGGAAGACCCTTTTTGCTGGCTGCATGTTGTTAAATCATCACAGCTACATAGCCTCAGCACATCCTGAGTGACCTTTATTTAGTCCCTGGTCTGTGAAGGCAACTGAAGCGTTGTCTTCACGTTAGATACATGAATAGTTCCTTTGAAGTCTAGGGGCTTCTCAAGGTAATTAAGTTAATCTCATGTGGAAGTGTTTATGGCTTGTTCACATAGGGGTAAAATGTTTTATGTAAGTGAAGACACTGCTAAAGGAAAGCAAAGTCAAAGAAAATATTTCTAAAATAATTTCATTCTGTGGTCTTACTTACATTTACAGAAGAAAAACAGTTGTAGTTCTTCTTTGAAATGTTCCTTTTATTGTGCATTTGCCAATGTTTGTATGTGCAGGGATTTGAGGAATTCACAGTAGCAAATGTGGCAGTTTAGTTAAATCCTCTTCAGCATCAACAGCATGAAAAAAACGCCAGAAGGTAAAAAAGAATACTATGAAATAGGCGTTTGTCAAGTGGAGTTAGCCCAAAACTTTATAAGGAAAGCAGGATTTGACACAAGTGTAAATTAATAAAGATTTAAAATTTTGTAGTCTCAAAGCTTATTGACAGCTATCACAAGCTTGTAACCATAATGCAAATGTCTAATTTTCTACTTTCTGCTTTTAGTTGTTTGTATTGAGGAGTTCTATACTCCATATTTCTCTGTGAACATATTTAACCACATTTCTCTGAGAATAACTACTGTTCAGGAAAACGTGGTATTTTTAATTTGCCTTTATTTCCTATCAGTCTGCTTTGCCCGGGTAAGTCGAGTGATTCACTTTTCTGCCAGCATAGGAGATCTTTTCAGAAGTACTGCTTGTTTGGCTTTAGAATAAGTTTTTCGGGACAAAGGAAATACACGAAGAATTAGTAGCTGTCTTGGAATGCAGAAGTCTCTTTGGCTGGAGTTGGATGGTAAAAGAGAAGACTGCCCTCCTTGCAAAATGCAAAATATTCAGCACTAGAATTTATATGGAAAACAGTTAATAATGGCTAATTTTTTTTCTCCTCTAGGAAGAGGAGAAAAATTCCTCACTGCCTACTCATCACTGATGATTAGCTGTTCTTCAAAGAGTATCATAGCACTTGAATGATCATCTTTGGAAGAAAACATGAATTATATTTGTTTAATTCTATTATGCTTATTTAATTATTAACCTTGAAAAAAAGAGTACAGCAGATGGATTGACTGCTTAACAGTAGAGTTTCCATTTGCCATTTTCCTTTAGCAATTTATTCTGTAAATACATTGGTCTTGACATTCAGTGCTATACTGTAATGGTGTTAAACTGCTGCTTATCACTGGAAGTCAAGCATTCACATTTCGGAATGCCTTGGCTTTGTATTTATCTTTAGCACATGGAATCCTTTGAGAAGAGCCAGGCAATATATACTAGTCTGAAAATGTACTGGCAGAATAATAGTATTACACTGTCAAGCACCAAGAAGTCAGGAAATGGCAACATTAAGACAGTAGGTGTAATCTTGCCTCTTTTCATACATATGCATTCTGAAGCATAGTTCTACACTATAATCATATCCTGTGGGTTTAATAAGACTCTTGTCTCATACACTGCACAGGTTGGCCCTACAGACTGAAAAAAAAAGGAATGTTACCTTTGTTTCAATTCCTTATTAGTTTATTAGCCTGAACAAAATTATACACTCCCTTAAATCTAAACACTTCATCCTTTTTTTTTAAGAGACAGAAATACTGTATCCTTCATTTACTTAGCAGAACTAAAATTGCAATATAATTTGCAGAACAAAGAGAAAAACATAGGAGGAATAGAAATGCAAGCATTTTGAGTATACCACCATTTTTATTATTCTGCTGCAGTATTGCATGGACTCAAATTTTCTACTATAACCAGCTGAACTTAAGAATTATACTCAGTTCATGATCTATATGAACTAGCTGAGAGTTCAACTGTAATATTAGTATTTATTGTTAAGATTTGTTGTGGCAATTCTCATAGACTATGGGCCTTCTTGATTCCACTTGGTACACTCTGTGTAATAGTATAAAAAAATGTCTTATGTCTAGGAGTTATTCTCTGTGTGTAAAATTATTGCCTTATAGTACCTGCATTATATCTTATGCAAGTCTGTATATTACTTAGCTGATGTTAGAGTGTATGGTGTTAGAGTGTATGGAGTAGCATCCTAGTCTCAGCATAGTAAGTGGGAAAATTGATTTAGTGAAGACTCTAGTAAGCATTTTCTTAATTATTCCCAAATGGGATGACTAAAAACACTTTTTTTTTTAATACAAACTGCTAAGGGTTAATCTAGGTTTTTTATTCCTTCATACAACCCCCTTATAAATGTAATATATATTCAGCAAAAAACAATATTGATTTCTATGAGAGAGAAATTTTAACATGATAATATATAACAATGTTACACATTTTTAAGGAAACATGAATAGAGGAACATCCATGTTTCATCTATTAAGTTCTTCATAGTTCTGGTGAATTATCTCCTTTAACTTTTTTATGTTTTATATACATATATATAGAGAGAGGTCAGTTTTATCTTCTGTGTTATTTTCTCTATTGTTTCCCCGCAAACTGGTCAAATAGATTTGTTGTCCCTGTGCATCCATCAAGGACCTTACATTGTAATCCTAGGCAAAAAGATGCCTGCAAGTAAAATATGTCTAAGAAGTAGTTATATTATACCATAATACCCCAAAGATGCAGTGCAAAAACAATCTCTGTGAAAGTACAGTGTTAAATAATCAGAAGAATAAATGGAGACAAAAAAAAACATAGTGTAAACTAAACCATTCAAATTCGAACACCAACTTTCAGTTTCACTGCTATTTTTACAGTGTCCTATCTTTCATTTTCAGTTGTTTATGCAGATTGTTAAGCTATTTGGGTCAGGGACCCTGGCCCTGAATCTGATCTAGCTCCTCATCTTCCAATCTGCCTGTTGATGTAACACAAAGCCACTCATGTGAGTCTGAGGCCAGATGTGGACTTGCATCTGCATTTTGATAAAATCCTCAGGAGGGGATCAATTTCTATTCACAGAAAACATGCTCTAACTGATGAAGAATGACAACATAAAGCTTTAAAAAGGAATATTATACGTTAGGATAACAAATTACCCCTACAGTACAGTTTCCTCTAAGTTTCTTTTTGAATTCTATATAGTGTTTTAAGTAATGGATTAAAGTGTATTTCAGAATCATAAAAGCATGAACCTAACTCAAACAGATTATTTTTTCACAAGGTAAGAATATCAGAAACATATTCCTATCATGAAATATATATAAATACATTTATCACAACACGTGCCAACATCTTTGCCTCTGGATATGCTTACAGTTTACAAACACTGCCTAATTACACAAACAGGGCACTTCGCAAGGCCATTCTGAGTTCAGTTGCTCTGGAGCAGCAGTTGCCAACTTAGTACTTTCAGTTCAGCTGTTCATAGAGTTAAAAAGGCAGTTACAAGCAAGCAAGAGTCAAGCAGACTCTTTGAGATAAGCCAGCTGAAAAGCTGAAAATGGCATAAGAAAGTGCATGAAACAGAACAGATATGACAGCTATTTTGATAAAGTCTATGGGGTATCACTGTTGGTTAATTTCTTGCCTTTTTTTTTGTTTTTGTATTGATAACAGAAATTATTAACTTTTCTCACAGTGATGCTTTCCCTGGACAAAGCATGCCAGACCACCAATGCTCTTTTGCAGAGGAAAGCTTGCAAAATGTTTTCTTCATTTTAATTCTTAAGTATTTAAAAGCTTTAGGTATTAAGTGCTCATGAGTATAGCATAAAATGCATATAAATCATATTTGTGGGCTACCTGATGTAAAGATATGTAGAAGACCTAGCTTTCATAAAGATCCCAGAAACTCTACCCCAGGGTATTTATAAAATAGGCATAAGAACAATAAAAGCTGTAGTCTATAGATACTGTTCTGATATAATGCTATTACAGCATCACTAAGGAATAACAAAGATAGAAGAAAATCTAAGAAAAATCCTTTCAGACCAAACTGAATTCATAGATCAGTTAGATCAAGATCTAAAAGTCAGGGGGACTCTAGTGTATGAAAAAAAAAATAGGAAAGTGATTGCAGATTAAGATTTGTTTAGCCTTCAGTCCCTGTCCTCTGCCCCCATTTGAGGCTAAATTTTCAAATACAGGATTAATAAATGACTTCTGATCTAAAAATGGTTGATCACAGAAAATTTTGGAGAACTACAAAGAAGTTCTATCAGTTGTCAAAAGTCTCTTCAGTTTACTCAGAATCTTTGATAAAATGCTATTGCTGGAGCTAGAAGCATTGCAACTATAGACTGTATTATCTGTTTTCTACAGTTGTTTTTTCTTTTTCCTTTTTTTCTTAACTGAAAATAGACAAAAGCATCAAATCATTTTTTCTCTTCCGAGTTTGCTTCACATATCCCTAAGTATTCAGGAGAGCAGATCAACAAGAAAAACTGTAAGATTTCATATCATAAAATGACTTCAACACTTTTCTCCTTAAGGATTTTTTATGCATTATGTTAAAAACATAACATTTGTGTGCAGGTCTATTTAAGATAAGCTAGGTACAATTATAGAACCTTTCTAAATCACTCTAAAATGCAAAGTTCCTAAGTTTATTTTCAAAAAAGTGAGAGAAATGCTGAAAGGAAACCTATTATTGTAAATTGATCTCTTTTGTAATGAAATTATTGTTATGCTACCTATGCATTTATGTAATCTTTTAAAAGCCTTTATAAATGAAAATCACTTCTAACTTGAAAATAATTTAATCCTTAAACAGATACTTCATTCAATTTTATTACTTACAAAAACTTATTATTTGTAGTCATTTCTTGTTAAGAATCTCTACCAGAATTGTTATAAAAAATACACATATATACATATAAAAATGTATGACGTAATGAGTTTGTTCTCTCTATATGTAATATACTAAATAAAATGTTAATATGAAAGCTCTGAGAGTGGAAAAACACATCAGAATATTTTATTATCTTACAGTATATATTTATAAATTATATAAATGTCTATGACAGTCTCTGAGAACCAGATCATTCTCATATTTTCAGTGGAAAGTCACTAAGACAACACAGATTTCTATTTGCTAGTCCAACATCAATGCTATAAACGAGCAAATAAATAAAATTTTCATTACAGTATTTATCCCCCAGTCCTTATCATAAGTATTACCAGTTTTGTGTGTTGGGTTTACATCTAGTGAGTCAATGATCATTACTGAACATTTTTTTCCTAAAGCAGTCCATATTTAATCTATCTGCAGTCTTCAGTGAGGCTTCTCTTCTTGGTTAATCTTTATGCAAATATTAAGTGGAAGCTGTAACTGGTTGTTAGTGAAGCTAATGGCATTCCATTGCCAGGGAATGAGCAGTAATATTATTTAAGTTATTGGTTAAAAAAGAAAAGCTTTATCTGTGAAGCAGTAAATTTTCCATCAATAGACTATCAATCTGACTGTTAGCAAATCTTATTAAATACACAACATAATCATTCACAACAACTTCATTTTATGTGCCTAGTGGGTCAGTTTGCTTTGAGTTCTCTTTATAACTAATGGAGAGGAGAGATCAGGCCTGGGAATTTTCCAATAACAAATCCCATCTATTTGGTCATATTGGAAATTCTGTCCTTCTCTGTCACTTTGTCATTAACAAAACAAAATAAGGCTCACTACACTTTTCTAGATGTGGATATTCCTAATATAGTTGCAAATTTCACAATTTTGAATGCTGTATAACAAGGCTACAAGTAGTATTTCTCACTTTTATAAGAACCATGTGTGAAATAAGCTTCAGCAAGTAAGTGCTTCATACTCTTGAGAAAATCTGAGTAGTAATTGACTAGCAATTATTGATTCACAATTAGGAGTGCAGAAAACATCTCTGAGAAAAGCAGACAATAATTTCCCTTCACAAAGGATCTTGTTCCCCCTGAAGTCTAACAGCACTGATTGAAAGTTTCTCTCTCATCTTTTGTATAGCATGATAGGTGAGTTTCTGCCTTTGCAGTGGTTGAAACTTTTGCTGCAGTAATAGAAATTGTGAGTCTCTTTCCACCTTCTTTTGCAGCTGCTCATAATGTGTAAAAATCATGCTGTGAAGAAGAATATAAGCCAATGATAGATGCATCCCATGGAGCTATCAGTTCCTGAGTGCAAGGGCACCTGAATCTGCAAATGTTGTGAATGCTTAATCATAAGTGACTAGTGTGGTTCAGAGACTGAACTGGTATGTGCATAATGATCCATTTTGATCCACAATGATCCTTTCCTCAGGGTTTACTCTTACAATTAATTACCTTTCAACAATTTTCCATGGTGAAGACAAAGTAGAAGATCAGCAAACATAACCCAGAGAAGTCAGGAATGAGAATGTGGAGTTCACTGTGTGACAAGACGGTAATGCCCTACATATATGTAGAAGACAAAGATAAGTGTTTGCTACTCCGATGATACAACAGCCCATATGTTATAACTTAAGTTGCCTGTTCTTCAGAAGCTTACATGAAGGCGGGTCTAGATTTGCAAGTCTAAGTGAGCAGATATAAAAGGTTCAGTTCACATTCCTTTTATATAGAAGCAGTAATCAGACACTGACTTGCTGGACTTACCAATTTACTAAATTTATTCAGGAAAGTAGTGGATTTATGTAAATGTACATGTTCTACCTAACAGGGGAAGGCTGTATGTGACAAGAAGAACCTGGTTGGAAGTATAGTCTATAGTTTTATTCCCAATGTAATCACACAACAGAAGAAGTAAAATAAAAAAGAAAATTCTAGAATTAATGAGGTTCTGGAGGATTATCTGGAGGAGTAATACAAGATTATAAAAATAGGCATAAAATTCAGTGAGTAGAGGAGAATGAAGCCAAGGAATAAGAACATATTAAATGATGGAGTAGAATCAGATATAGATACAATAAATCTGAGTACTGGAGGCATTGAGAGGCTGCAAGTATTCTGGAGAAAAAATATGTGAATTCATGAACAATGCACATACATGAAATCTGTGGACATGACAGAAAAACATGTGTTTTCCAAAGAAACTTGACAAGAAAATCATGCCATTCTTTATTTGCTAGAATCATCCTAAAGATTTACATTTCAGGCTTCCCAGAAACTGTCTTACACAGTGTCTTTATTACAGATTATTTCAAACATGGTGTAGCCAAAATTTTCACCCATGCTTTCCAGTGCTATAAATATTTTGCTGTTAAAATTCTTGAGATGATTATTATGAGCAACAAGATCCAGATAAAATTGTGAATAATGTGTTTTAGAGTATCTCCAGACTCTACACAGATTTAACACTGTACTTCTTTAGGAACTGTGGATAATCTCATAAGAATTTTCAGCTTTCCTGACTTTATTTAGTATTATTTATGTAGTCAGGAAAAAAAAAAAAAAAAGAGAGAGAACTATAAAAAGGTACAAAAAGGTCTGATGATTAGTCTGCTATGATTAACATTTTTATAATGGTGGTCTTTGAGTTCTGTTATTAACTAGATAATTCAATTATAATTAAATTATCCAAGGTAACAATAGTTATTAGGCTAGTGAGACTTGCTTATTAAAGAAGGAACTAGATGTTCTATGCAGATAATGATATCTTCCGCCAGTGAAAAAATACAGTTTATATCTGCACAAATCTTTCTAAGTGGAATTCAACTCAGCAACTCCAGGTATCTGTCTGGAGGTCTACAGCTAGTAACCAAAGTTTATCCTTATGGTAGAAGAAATTATTTTCAACTATTTTCAGTGTTGCCAACTGACTTGCTTTGGGTACCTCTTCCAGGGTGAGATAAATTGTCCTTAGGATGAACCTGAGTCCTTCAGACTGAAAAGAAAGCTAAAAAATTTACGTGTATAAATTTAAATGTCTCAAGACAGATAAGTTAAATTTATTTAAGTACAAAGGAGCAGTGGTAGGAGGGAGGACAGAAAACAATCTATACTGAAGAACAACTTTATTAAAACAGGAAAAAAGTGATACTTTGGTCAAAATTTCATGATTACAATTACAGGGCATTCTGTGCAAAAAGTTTATTTTCTATTTCATTCCTTCAGGAATGAAAGAACCTTAAAAAGTAGGGAAAAGAAGAACATGTCTGTCCATGGTCATCGGTTTTGTATCTATATTGGCTTAATCACCAGGAAATCTCTGAATAATGAAAGGGATGCTATTTATCCTAGCAAACACAATAGTTTTTGATAGTCTTTAAAAGGAGGCTGTGCCCTTATGATTCCAAAATTCAGACAAACTCCAGCTGGAGCAGAGAACTCAAATTGCTTAAAATCATGTTGCTTTTGGTTTATAATCTCATATGATCATAGATCCAGAATATATAGACCTTCAGAGCAAGAACTGTATCATCTAGCATGGATAACCCTCAAGATGCTATGTATCTCGAAATACAATATATAAATACATCAAGGTATAGCAGTAATGAGGAATAATATCATTCTTTTAAGATGGTGCAAGCTTTCCTATTATGTTCTGACATTAATGTGTGTGTTGTCACAGTTTCTCTCTTCATTAAAAAACAGTATATGTCCAATGAGTCTATTACTCTGGGTTTACAATGAAACAAAGTAAATAACATGATTAATGTACTGGTGTTGGGTAGAAACCATATTATAAAAACTCATACTGTAAAGAAAGACACAAGTAAAGAGTAATTTTTCAGTTCTCCAACGTTTAAGATTCTTTTTAATCATTGTACTAGGGGAATAATAAATGTTTGTCAGTTCAGAGAAGAGCTGACCTCATTTCACTGTTAATTTTTCACATACATAAATGAGTGTACAAAGGAATCATGCTCTTAGATGCTTAAAAACTTGTTATCATACTTTATTATTTGAATTTCTAAATCTTTCATCTACTTATTTGCATGGAATTGCTTTGTCTTTATATGCAATTATTCCTTGGATAGAAAAAAAGAAAAGACTTTCATCACTGATGAGAAAAATAAAGCATCAAAATCATTTTATGAAACAATGAACATTGCATAAAATATATTAAGACCACAAAAAAGGTATCCTTCGGTTGTTTGAGACATACTTTCGAAAGTGGAATTACAAGCCTATGAAAGAGAAAACAGCAAACTTCAACAGATTCAATGAAAAATATGTAAGACAAGATAAAACTCAATAGCAGACTCATGAAAATAAAATCCTAGAAGAACAAGAAACTTAAGTAACTGAGCAGTCAACAGCAAGAAGCAATATCTGTAATTTGACTGAGGACATAAAAAATACACACAAGAGAAGTTAAATAAGTTTTAAACAACTATGGAGCAGTGACTGGTACATCTATGTTATTAGGGGTATATGAAGAAGGAAAGTTGACACTTTCCTTCCAGAGAATAACCTGGGTATGCTCCAGGGAAGAGTGGAGAACACATGTATAACTGAACAACTGATTATCTGTGGCAATACACGTTAGAGATGCACGTCTTCTGTTACCTTGTTTTTTCATTCTTATCTGACATAATTTTCACAGGGGCCATAGTATTTGAAAATATAACCTAGAGATAAAGGAAAAATGATACTGATAAGACGAAAAAGACATATATAAAGATATATAAAATATATCTAATTAGAAGCCTAAGCTATTTTGGAACTTCTCACAAAAAGAAGATAAAAGAGAAGAAAAAAATTAAGTAATAACAGCAAGAGAATCTTTGAAATACTTGGGTACGTGTTCTACAGAAACCATAGAGAACATAGGACATACAACACTTAAAGAAGCAGAACACCATTATTCATTTATTTTTTATGATATGCAAACATTCTATAAAGCCATCTATTTTAGCCATTTTATAGAACAGGTCTATCTGCTAAAATCGGTAAGACTACAAGGGATTACAGACAATGTTTTAAAATAAACACAATATGACTTAATCCTGTCCCTAAAAAGGAGGAAAAAAAAAAAAAAGATACCTTTCATTTGTATAACAGTCTTTACTATCCAAGAGTTATGTAACAGAATAGCTACCAGTACTTCAGAATGCGTACAAACTATTGAAGTTTCAACATCAAAAAAGTCAATTTTTTTCTAAGTCAACAGTGTTATAAGCCACATTCTTATTTTACATAAACAAGCAGAGTTAACAGTTCATCACATACAAAAGCCTGCCAAAGTTAATTCTGCATGAGCAGAAAAGGTCAGAGAAAATCTGTTCACATTTGTCAGCAATTTGCAGTGGGATTTTTATAACTGAAAGTATATAGAGAAATACACATGCACATAGATATTCTTATAAAATTATAGTAGTGGTACCTTTGATTCCACAGAAAGTAAAACTATCAAGCTGCTACCAAAATTCATTTTTCTCCTAATTTTAGACCTCCATAAACATTTAAATATTTATAAAAGCACAAATTTCATTTGTATTTAGTACCACTTTTTTAATCTCTGTGCACAGCCACAGTTCTGCACATATGCAGCTTTTCAATTTAGAGGCCATTCACGTCACATGCAGCCCAGACATTTATAAAATATGTAATACAACAAATATTGGACAACTATTTACTGGATATTTGGGCCTTCTGAAAATATATCCAGAGGTTTCCTTTAGGACTATTTCTTAAAAGGGATCTATGTCATATGGGTCTCCTAGGATGGTCATATGTCTTAATTATTAATTACACAGAGTCACAGAATGGTTGAGGTTGGAAGGGACCTCTAGAGGTCATCTACTCCAACCCCCCTGCTCTACTAGGGACACCTAGATCAAGTGGCACAGGGTGGCATTCAAGCAGGTTTGGAAGCTCCCCAGAGAAGAAGACTCCACCACCTACCTGGGCAGCCTGTTCCAGGGCTCTGTCACCCTCACAGAAAAGTTCTTCCTCACACGGAAGTGGAACTTCCTGTGCTGCAATTTGTACTCATTACCCCTTGTCCAGTCTCTGACCACCATGGAGAAGATTTTGGCTCTGTCCTTCCTACATTCACCCCTCAGATACTTAAACACATGGATCAGATCTCCTGTCGGCCTTCTCTTCTCCAGAATAAACAGGCCCGACTTGCTTAGTCTTTCCTCATATGACAAATGCTCCAGTAGCTTAATCATCTTTGACACTCTACACTAGACCCTTTCTAGAAGTTCCACATCCCTCTTGTACTGGGAAGCCCAGGACTGCACACAATACTCCAGGTGCGGCCTCACCAGAGTTGAGGAGAGGGGCATGATCAACTCCTTCCACCTGCTGGCAACACTCCTCCTAATGCAGGCCACGATCCTATTGGCCTTCTTCATGCCCCCACAAGGGCACATTGTTGACTCTCTCCACAGAGGTTCTTTCTAGCAGGTCAGCCCCTAATCTGTCCTGGTGCCTGGGGTTATTCGTCCCCAGGTGCAGGACTCTGCACTTGTCTGTGTTGAACCCATAAGGTTCCTCTCTGTGTCTATGTTCCTCTGAATGGCAGCACAGCCCTCTGGATTGCCAATCACTCCACCCAGTTTGGTAATGTCTGCAAACTTGCTGTGGGTGCACTCTGTGCCCTCGTCCAAGTCACTGATGAACAAGTTGAACAGCAATGGGCCCAGGACTGACCCCTGGGGTACATCACTGGCCACGGGCCTCCAACTAGACTCTAGCCCATTTATCACCACCCTCTGGGCTCTGCCATCCAGATCTCAATCCACCTCACTGTCTGCTCGTCCAATCCATACCTCTGAAGTTTATTCATCACCTGAAGCTCAAATAGCTTTATTTCTTTAGAGCAGTATCACACAGTATGACTTTCGATTAAATCTCAGTCTAAGTGTTCAATTTTTTTCCTAAAGAAATGTAACTCTAACAAAATCTAAAAACAAAGCTTAAAAGGTTATCTCATTGAACTGCATGGCTGAAAAAATTTATCAATGTTGTTTTATTATGACGAGCTTCTGTTCTTTTACTTGAAATTAAGACTGAAAAATTGCATGCAAGGTAAATAATTTCTAAGTAGGGTCATTAAAACAGACTTCAAATATTTGCTATATATGGGCATCAAATGTTTTATTAAAAATTTTTTTTATTACTGTGTTTATAGTGAGTTTTGAAACATGATGACAAGCTGGATATTTTATTCAGATCCTGGACTTCTCAAAACAAAAGCTTTAGCATTGCTTTATTGACATTTTCTTCTCTGCTAAGCAGCCAAACAGTAAGAAAAAATCTAGATCAGAGTTATTCTAAATAGTTGGTTCTCAGTTCTGTTTTGGGTTATATTTAAAGCATGTATACCAATTTATTAGAACTGTTTTTATAAAACTATTTTAAGCAATATATTTAATCTTAAATATATATTTTACATAATTGAAGTTGGTAGAAATATATATCCAGGAACAATATATATATTCCATAGTAAAAGGAACTTTAAAAGGCATGTCCTTAAAAAAATGTAAAGAGCAACATTGCTTATTTCAGCAAAGGAAGATGGTCACTTGTACCCTCACACTCCAGCAAGCCTGTCACTACAGACCATTGTCAAACTCCAGCATTATTAATATCTTATTTAAAATAGACTTTTCAAGGACTACCTGCCAGTTAAGTAAGGAACTTCAGAAAGAAGTAACAGAAGGCATCAAAGTTATATTATAAGCAAACCTAAAAAATACCTGCAAGTAATCCTCCTTTTTCCTTTGACCTCACTGCTTTGAGAGCACTTTGATATTTTCCCATGCAATTTCAGTCTTACACTTCCGTTATCAAGTAATGGGTGCACAATATGGAAATAAAAAGTGAAAAAAATTCAAAGTCCTTATATAATACTCTGGCTCCTTCTATCAAGTGATTGGCAGAATTGAAATTTTTCTCCCATAATAAATTGGGTAGCTTCAAACTCCTTTATAAACATGAATCCAAGCAAGGAAGGCACTAGTTTTAACTAGCCTACTCTTTTAAAGTGAGTCTATTGAAATGAAATATTATTTTATCTCATGTGTTCTACTACCTTTCTCAATTTTCTTTCTTAATTTTGTAGGTGGATCTCTCTAGACAATCCCACTCTGCCATAATACCAAACAGATATTTACAAAATTAAATACAGTTTTGAGCCCATAAATACTAATAAATGGTAACCAATCACAACATTAGAGTTTGCCATTCCGAAAACATCTTTTCTAAGCTAACCAGAAAGCTGCTTGCTTTCTTTTATTTTTTTTTTTCGCTCATTCAAGTGAACCTTCTCATATGATTCATCTGGACTAAATAAGAATTCCACTTAATGAAAGAATTTTCTCTCCCTGAAAGTATAAAACTCTGGTGTTTTTCTTCAATGCTATTTCTGTTTATCCTTTTTATGATTATTTAATTTGAATTGTCAGGCCAGGTACCATAGGACCATTTTAAGTCACTTGATCTCTGTGGGAGCACTCCTATTGATTTCAGTTAACTGTGATACTGTGATGATTCCTTGTTTCTTTTCTTTTATTTTTATTTTTTTTTTAATCTTTGAGTGGTGTAGCAAACTAGGTATGTCTGTAAAATAAATCAGTTAAATATTTTATTCCATTCCCCATGCTAGTTTTAAAACTCAGAAAATATATTCTTACATATATTTTACATCTTACATCACAAATGATGTACCCTTCTTTCTCTTCCTCCCTCCAGTACTTAAGACCAATAACTGATCCATGAATGCAGTATTTTAGTACTGTTTGTTGAGAAATAATCTCAGGTTTGAGAATCATGAACTCATACATCATTTTCAGTACTGCATCGTACCAGAATGTAAGAAAAATAAAACTAGGACATACTAAGTGAATGAATTTATTATAATGGTTTTATTTATAAACTCTGTTTTGAAGAGTAAGTCCTTCGTATTTGCTCTTACATCATTATCTCTAAATGGAATTTGTATTCTATTTTAGCTTCTCTTACCGCTATTTACTGTTGTAGCAACTGGAACTGAGAGAGAGATATAATCACTTAAATCTGGGCAGTTTATGGTTTTGATTCAGTTTGATTTGAGATCCTTGGATTTCCAGCTCCCATAGAGCTCGTGTTGTATTCCCAGCTGCATGGCACTATAAATCTGCATGGTCCTGTATATATTTTATATAATTATATACAATATAGGAATCTATAAACGAGCTAGATTTCTAAATTCCCACTATAGTTATTGGAAAGGTAAGTTTTGGTCTATTTTTCTACATAAACATTTGAAGTGCCATTTGAGATGCCCTAAAATACTCTGCCTGGGCTGCAGTTTTCCCTGCTGAGAAAACAAATACTCTCCCAGAAGTCCTATGACGTATCTTCCTGTTCCCTGAATATGACTTAAATGTTTCAAATGATATTAGATACTTACATTTAGCCAATAACCCTACCCAATACAATTTTAGGGGATCCCAGACTGCTTCTCATCTTATTAAAAACAGAGTAAGATGAATAACTCTTCAAATTCCATTATATGTGCTGACTAGATCTTCCATGACAATAATGGAGTTAATGCATCTTCCTCACTGGTAGAGAGCTTTTTCAGTTACCTAAAAATATAGTCTGAACATATAGTCTGAACATATAGTTAAATTTAATTCAAAATGTACAGTGTTTTCCTGATGGCAATAGAGACATATTTACAAACTAAAACACCTTTAATTGTCCTTATTTCAAGTAAACACCAATGTTTTATTATTATACATATTTATACATTATTTATACATTATTATATACATATGTATAAGTATAAGGTACATATATATAAAGGTTGTGGCTTCCGGAATAGCATCTGAATTTAATATAATATTTAAATAGAATGTGTTTAAACTTTAACATTTCTTGATCACTTGCTGTATCACTAAGTTTATTGCTATGTAACTAATTCCAAACAGTAGATATCTTGTTTTTCATTATGAGTTAGGTAATTCTGCAATTCGTAGATTTATGGTTGGGCAGTGGATAGAAAACAGTGTCTTTTCTGTGTTGATTATTAATTAAAAGGGGAAGTATCCTGCAGAGAATATCCAGAGAATTGTCTTACTTTAATAGCAATAACAACTGCAAAACAAAATGAAACAAAACAAAATAAAAGATTTAGGGGTTAAAAACATGACACTACCCTTTAATCCAGAATGAATTACTCATGAGTAAATACTATGGAATACTTACTCTTGAGTAAGTAGTAACCAAGGGAGATTTATCCATTAGGGTAGTTACATGAATTAAATATTTTTCCATGTGTCTAGTGACTTATATTCAACATAATATCTACTGAGTAAGGCTTAGATCTCTGTATAGCTCCTGAAGGATACATTACTTGTCTTATAGTATAACATTTTAGTCCTTCACAAATCCTGTAGGACAATGTTACATATGATTGAGTCTTATAGGATTACTTCACAGTAATCTAGAAATCCCTTTAATCCATCAGAAAGCCTATAGGTTCATTTTGTAAAGGCACAAAGGGACATAGCTCTGACCAATCCTACTTCTCTCACAAAGCAGTTCCCTTAGCATGCAAAAATCATATTCTCAGATCCCTACATCATTGGTGGTATTTTCTATTAGAGATTTTATAAACTCCTTTGTTTTCTGTGATTGGAATTCAAGTATAGAACATATTTAAAGATGTACAGTAGTAATGGCTATCAAATAAATTCAAATTTCTCTGGTTATTCTTAATAATAATAATAAAATCTGTGAAGTAATTACAGCTGTGATAACACCTAATGTTAAATAAAAGTAATCCCTCAAGTTTGACCAGTTTGAACTCTAGTCTAGATTTCTGGCATCAATAAATACCGCTTCTGCATACATGAAATAAATTGCTGTTTTTCTACCATCAGTTTTTGCAAGAGAGAAAT
>JAUBNY010000135.1:938563-967707 GCA_032275445.1 Crypturellus soui | reverse complement strand
CTTAATTCACCTAAGTTTCTGGGATTTCTCACTAACATCCTTAAAATGATTTAGCCAAATGTAACATAAACATTTTGAAAAAAATATATATTTTCACTTTTTCTTTCAAAGTTTAATTTGATAATTAAATCTGATAATTTTAAATAGGTAAAAAAACTCTAAAGGTGAAATACTGTGGTTTAGGCCAACTGAAACATTTTATTTGTGCTATTTTATTTATTTCTCATTTTGAAAGTATATATAAAATCACTTCAGGTCAACACAAAGAAAACTAATTCTCTTTTAAATCAATGAACTGAACTTCCAGTAATTTCACAGAAGTTTAATTGTTATGTTGTCACTGTAATTGAATTGCCAAGAAAAAATTAAATAGCAAAATATTAGAAGTTACATATATGTATTATTGTCAGGAGAAAAAAAATCATCATAATTCCACTCTCTGAATTGTTTCTTTTTTTTTTACTTTTCTTTTTTCCTCTCCTTTCCTCTTGAGAGCTCTTTTTTTTAAGTGCTCCTCTGTAGTACTTTACATGAAAACATATGCATACTAAAAATGTATTTTTATAATACTTTAATCAATGAACACTTGTACACATTTATCCTTTTAATCAGTCAGTTGCTATTTTAAGGAATTCTAGAGCTGAACTGTGCTTTATCAATGAAGTTAAGGCATATTTTATTAACTACACAGGAGATTCATTTCTCTCTTCCATGCAGAAAGTCTGAAAGTAATGACAGGTTTTGTTTGTGTGTTCATTTGTTTGTTTTTTTCTTCCACAACTTAGCTAAATGGACCTAAATGATAAAAATTTGTGCACTTGTAGAAATGCTACCTCCAGTGATATTGTGTTACCTGTCATCACTCCGCCTATAAGCTTCAAGAAAAAAGAAATATCTCTTCACTTTTGTCTTCTGGTATTTATAGATTTGGAGTCAAAATGGACAAAGGAAAATTGATGAATCCTCCATTCATATGTGTTGTTTTAGATAATAATTAGATAATAATTCTGCCTTAACCATTCCCCTTTATATTCCCCTTTATATAGTCATGCTGTATATGGCACAGTGAATTGCACTGCTGGCATTGCACAGGCCATTCAGGGATATGATTAAGTACTTTGACCAACAGCAGCTTAGGAATCGCACCAAAGTATAAGAGATTAGTTATTTAAGTACCTTCCTTTCACAGTCTTCTGCGTGTGAGCAAGTAGGAAGAAGGTGTGGAAGGGGAGGAGGTGTTTCATGAAATAAACATGGGCACCTTGGGGCTATGACTGCTCTAAAAACTTAAAAGGATCAAGGCAATGTAATGATTTATGTCCATATGGTTAAACTCCCTCTCCCTTCTCCCAGGCTCTACCAAATTATCATCACATCCATATTGCTTACTATGACAAATTCCTTACCTGTCCTGCCATCTACGCTTTGGCATTGCCTGAAATGGTGATTATTGAAATAGACCAAAACTGCAAAGGAGTGTGCTAACAGTCAAGCAGAATGGATCAAAAATTCAAAGCTACTCTAATGTATTAAAAGAATTAATGCATTATCTATCCTACACTTTCAATTGAAATCTAGAAAGAAGTAGCTTGCAGTTCTCTTTTAAATTTGCAACCTTCTGGTAATACGTTCTTGGAAGTTTAATATTAAAATGGGACTCCCTAAGTGAATATCACTAATATTCTGAATTAGTTTCAGACTCTATTCATAGTTCAGAAGTAACTATGTAGCTGAGTATGCAATGTCTACATTCTGTAAATGCATTTCATACTCATTGTTAAAAATAAAATTACTTTAAAATTTGTTTTGGTTAATTTATCTTTATAGCTAGCAAATTCCTTAGGTACTCATTATTTTAAAATCTGAAAGTAAAAAGAAACTCATTATGAAATCAATTAGGATCTTAAGTCCAGAGCTCAGAATAATCTGTGTAATTTAAAGAATGTGCAATACAAAAGCATGAAATCCTGACCTTCTGGAAAACCTCTTTTGGCTTTTGTAGGGTAGGATCTATATACATTCAGAATATAGCCTAAATTCCACAGCGTGTTTAATAGTTGGTTTTGGAGGAAATGTTAGATATCGTGCAGTTGTATTCATAATACTAGCTACAACCTTTTCATGTTGGCAGAAATTTCAGAAATTTGTTTTTTTGGGGGAAAATTTGAAAAACACACTAGAGAAAGATGCATGATTTGTCCAGTTTTCACCTTATCATTTATCATTTTGGTTTTGCTGAAAAACACCTGTTACATCTGCAAGACATCCAGCTGCTAAATATAATTCAGAATACTTTGAAACTCCTTCTCTCGAAATAGCCATGATCTGAGGACCCAGCAGCAGGAAGTTTATTTCTATTACAAAGGAAAAGTATACATGTGAGGGATTTAGATATCCAGGTAAATGAAAATCAAACAGGTGTAATTCTGATGGATTATTGCATCTTCATTCTTTGGGATTAATTTAATACATATGTCAAGACTAGTGCAGCTATAGTCCTGGTGGGAAAGATGGAGAACAGTGCAGTGTTGAGGATAACTCTTGGGAGTGCTCTTAAGATGCAGGGTACATATGGCCGCTATTGAAATCAATACTATTGTTCAGTAGATCAATAACATTTGTCTCTATTACATTTTAAATTTCAAAGGATTTTCAACTACAATTGATGCCCCATATAAATGTAAATATTTAGAGTAAGATTTGGACCCAGCTGAAGGTGGTAGCAATACTCTCTAATATTTACTGTTTTTCTTCACTGTAATATGATTTGCTCTGTGACAAATGCTGTGATTTGAAATTAAGTCAACTTGGCAAGCATGAATCCCACCTGTATCTGTGCCTCTCATCAGAATGCACTCTGTAAATAGCCCGTGATCTGAGTCTTCTCCCCCTAGTGCAGGGTACTGCCAAAGTATAAGCATATATGGGTAGCTCTTATATGTGAAGAGTCTGTTATATATGAAGATATGTATATTTGTGTATATACATGCATGTGTGCATGTATATGTCATAGGTATCTGTGGCATTTCTTTACCTAGTTCAGATAGTTCAGATGCTTCATATATGATATGATCATAAACTCGTTGAAACATTATGGTCCTTCAAGATCATCAAGTCCAACCGTAAACCATCACCACAATGCATGCTAAACCATGTTCCTAAGTGCTTCATCTACACGTTTCTTGAACACTGTCAGACACAGAGACAGCCTGTTCCAACACTTGGCCACTTCTAAGTATCTGAATTAGGATATGATCCCAACAAACACAATTAGGAAAAGAAATGTCATAGATGTTTTATGAGCAAGATAACTTTTACTAGGAAAAGAAGTCAGAGGATAAAAAGAAGGAAAAAAAGCAGCTTTCAAGATGTTACCCTACCTATGTAAAATGTAATTATGAAGTACTTCACGATCTTCTTGTTGTTAAGACGTAGATGTTTTTTAATGGGAAATTCGAATCCTTACTGAATACACCAATTTCTAAGAATAAACCAAGGAGAATTCTCTTTGTAAAGTAAGAGATGTGATTGATGGGACTTGCAGCTTCCCTTACCTAATTAAAAGGAAAAAAAAGGGAATTGGAAAATTAATTTCATTACCGATACCTGTTCATCCATTTTTTTATCCTTCAATGGATATATCTATCCCTTGTTTTACCCTAAACAAAATCTTAGTTTGAAGCTATTTCTTTTAAAATCGATTCCAATTACCACTTCTATGACTTTCTACATTATGAACTGAATCAAAGACTTCTCAAAGAGTAGTTAAAGTTAAGTCTTCAGAAAAAGTGGATAGTGTAATATTATTAAAGTCAGTGAGTTCATTCACACCTTTTTTGTATAATAAACCCCGACTGGAGGGAATAAAGCCAACAGCCTGTTTCCTCTATATGACTAAGTTGCTTTTCCACTTCAGGCACGAGTTAAGCTAAATAAAACCAGAATCATGACCTGTAGGATGAATGAGGAACTCTTGTTCTTTTCTGCAGAATCAGAAATCCTCAGTAGTTTTAAACATGATTTGATGCCCAGCTCACTGCATTTCAATAAAGATTCTGCTAAAGAAAAAGCTCCTTTGAAACCTCAAGACTTACCATCCCCTCAAACTTACTTGCCTATTCTCATTCTATGTCATATTACTTTCTTAAAAGAAAATCAGTTTTTCAAAGAGATTCCATTTGGCTATGTGAAGGCTGTCTGATGTCCTACCCATTTCTGACAACACTTCCTTCTTCCCTCATAAAAAATCTTTCAGAATAAAACTGTGTTCAGATATTGATGATCCTTTTAACACTTACCATTTTGGCTTCTTTATTTACCACTATAAAAGTGATTGATTGGTCTTTTTCTCTCCAACTCTGACACCTTCCAAGGTACCAGGAAGGCCTTTTCAAAGGACCATATTCAGGAGAATATGATCTTTTTCAGTTTTATGTCAACCGTCAACCCAGAATTGATAATATTCATAAATTTACTTCGGAAATGGGTACCAGAGGTTCTGGGTATCCTAGGGCATTTCAAAGGGCATGAGGTTTCTGAATATTTGTAAGTTGGTGTGATGGGAGGGATTCGGCCTGTTGTCATGCATGCATATAATATTCAGAGTTCAGCTACCTAAAAATACATCTATATCCTATATCCACATCATAATTTGAATTCTAATTTGTATTTGAAAATAAATTTTATTTTTTAAAAAAATCTTTTGCTGTTCTGTAATGGCTATTTCCAATGCTCTTTGAAGTCAATGAAATGAGTCCAAAATTACTTTGGCTTTGGAACAGACCACTGATTCCTTTGCCCATATATCTTTGACCACTAGATCATACTGTCTGTCAGTTTTTCAGTCTGTAAGGAAACAGGTTCTTAGTATTCTTAGTAACATTAATTCCAGTCAATATATGTTATGTATCATATATACAAGCTTCTCCTGAAGAGACGCAAAGAAGTAACAATATTCATGGCAGTGACCTATATCTGAAAGCCATATTGATTAGTAAGAGAAGAGAATATGGATTTATTAAATTAAAAAAAGAAATCTCTTGAAGTGAAGAAGTGAGGAATAATGTTTCATACAGATACTTAATATAAGCAGAAATGACTTTTCCTTCATGGAAAATTAAGTTATTTTTTTTCTTCCTATTAGCATTTCAATTGAAAGCATTTCCACTCATTTCCTCCTTAATGGAAGTGTATAAATAGCAATAGCCCCTAAGTACTGCTATTTTTTTAAGCAAAAAAAAAATCTTTTTACATTAAGAACCTTAATGAAGTCTCAAAAGAGGACTGGTGGAAAAAGTACAGCAATCAAATGAATTGTTTCAATGCAGTAAATATATATTGATTTTTATAAAGATTCATATTTATGTCTCAGAGAGTCTTTACCACTTTTTACTGATGGTCACTTCCAATATAAAACTCATGCAGATAGTGTAACAGATTCATAGGCACTTCTGTTTAAACTTACTTTCTTGAAATTGCTGCTACAGAAAAATCCTTTCATATGGAGATTTAAATTTAAGATTTATGTTTTGAAAAGGTAATTAAGTATTGCAAAAAAAAACCTAAAATAGCAATGACCAGGAAGATCTTAATGGAAAATGAGTGACATATCTGAATGACCAATGATAACAGAACTAAAACATCATTCCTATGCAAAAAGTAGGACTAACTAACTGACATGTGAGTGAAGTCATCCTATAGACTGTAAGGTCAGTAATATAAGGTAAGCTGATATAGAGGGACAGGCTTCTGGATCTGCTTAAATTCTATTGATTTCACCTAGATTTCATTTAGGAGAGGAAATTCAGCTTTCAGAAGGGATATCCAAAAACTACATGGGAACAGCATACATTAATTTCTCCCACTACCCTCCCTTCAAATGGTCAGACCATTAAAACTACATAAATTCTTGCTATAGTCTAGTACTGAGATATACAACATACTTTAGGATATTTTTAAACTGAAATACAACTTCAATCTAAGATATCTTTTTAGACCATTCCTCTAGCTGGTTCTCAAAATTTTTCTTCTTAACTAGAATGTTTATATTAGGAAACCGTTCTTGCCATTGACTTCATTTTTGTTTCAATATTATGATTTGGGTCTTTAGAATAATCAAAACCAAGTAGTGGCTAAATAAAATTTTAGCTTAATGAGAATCCTTTAATGCTGCTCTTCTTACAAACTATGAAGTGAAAACTCATTGCAGTAATAGTTATAAAACTAATCTGAAGGGCTTCTTTCGTCACAACATTCAAAGTCAAAAAATTTGGAAAGCTATAGATGCAGCAGTCTTCAGATCATGAAAGCAGGGCTTTTATACTTAGAAAGACAACTGAGAGAGAAATTAAAATATATTCACAGAATGGTAACATTTTAAAAAGATAGAAATGTACAGTTTTAATGGGTAAATTATTTTGGGGAAAGGCTGGGGAAATTGAGACTTTTGATTTTATGAACTGAGTTCTTTTTTGCAGAGGAACCGTACTGATTTTTTTCTAAAAAAAAAAACTTTTTTTTTCTATTTTCCTTTTTTCGTATGAGTTTATTTTGGAAAAAGATGTCTAAAGCTTGGAATAGTTTGGAAAGGAATCATGGATTTCTTTTTCCTATTTTTTTGTTACACTCAAAAACAAATGCAAGATTCATTTTGACCTATGAAACAAAAGACCCAAAAATAGGATTACGAGCATTACAAATGTAAACTGATGTTTCTTTGGATTAAGTTATACCAAGTATATTTTCATCCAGTCATGGACAGTTTTAACGCTAGGCAGAAAATTAAAGCAGGAATCAAATTGAAAATGTGTCTCTATTAACAGAATATCTAAAACAATTTTAATGTTGACTGTAGTGCATTTGTAAACATTTCTGTAATTTCTCTAGAAGAAAGGCAATGCAGGTGTTCTTCCACCAGAACAATAGACTAGAAAGACAGAGAAATGGACTAAAAGACCTATTCTAGTTCTGGTCTAACCATAGCCTAGAAGACTTGGAGGATCCTTTCAGTATAGTGTTTAGACTGATTTCCTAATGAAAATGAGGAACACATGAGATGCCTTTTTCTTTCTGTCAGCATCCATCTGGTTCTCACCGAGGAAAAGGCGGAAAGGAGGACACAGATATCAACTGTTCTGTTCAGCAACTAAGGTCTTGCCAGCCATTACATCTGTACTAATTTGTCAATTAGCATGTGAATAGACCTAAACTATCTAAACCAGAGATTCTATTTTTTACAGCCAGAAGCACTGATGATATTGCAATAATGATACCTCCAAAAGTATCACATTAACACCAAGTAATTTAATGCTATTAAGCTTTTGTACTAATACTGGCATGACTAGTATGGAGCTGCAGACAAATATAGATATCTTTTTCTATCATACTAGACAAAAAAGGCAAAAGTAGTAGGCAAAGCACTGCATCTCTGATCATTCCTGCTACTTATACGTTAGCTTGCTCCCTAGATCCAACTACCTTTCCACAAAACAATGCCTAGTCTTCATTCAGTGGATACTTTACTCCAGAGACCACCATCAAAAGCAGTATGGATAACACTACTCTAAGCTTTCTCCAACTTACATTTTTCTCCATCAAATAATTCCTCATGCTGTCCTGCCACAGCATGACGCATTCAGTGCATGCCTTCATATTCATACCAAAAGAAAAGAGAAAAAGCAAAAACTCACACGCGCTTTGGCAACTTCCCACACCATCCTCACATTACTTTTGACACTGAAAGAGGAAAGTACACAAAAGATTATCTTATCATACAGCAACAGGGGCACTACATGGAGTCCAGTGGTGACCCAAAGCAAGATGTTGTGTCATATGAATGCAATCTTTCTAAAGAAGGAACTGTAAATTTTGAGATTAAGCAGCAATGGTCACTGCTACTTGACCTTGGGGCCATGTATTCCTTGAACCTGAAATGGTATAGACATAACCTTTTTCTCCTCTCTTACCTCATTTTCTTTTGTTGAAAGGGTAGGGAGTGTGCATGGAATCTATTACTGGGAGCTTTATTCTGTTATAGATGATGCAGTGAAAAGTGACGGGGAAAATAATAATCCATTCCTTCTCTGACACCATGTAGTAAACTATCCAGCAAACTTCTGCTTTCATGCCGTAATTATACCAGTAATTACAAATCTCCTCGTATATATACAGCCACTTGGATTTTCTCCAGCAGTTTTTCAAGGAGAGTGAGGAATGCTGCCAGTTGGATTGCTGAGAGGAGACAGGAGCTGAAATAACATCTCCCTCATGCTTTTGTATTCGTGATTACTAGAGCAAGAATGCTGACCCTGTATAGAGCTGGTATTCTTATGTTTTGGGGAATTATATTGGACATAATAAATCAAATTGAATATATTTTTGAGTAGTTAAAGTTTTTATCAAATAATCAAATAATAGAACCAATGTTCTATGATCTTATAATGTAAGACAGGAGGTATTTATTTCAGACAACTCTTTCAGTCTGTGTTATTCATGACAAATATCTAAAGGGCAATAACTCTTCCCTCTACTGCTTCCCCTTTCTCCACTAGCAGAGATAAAAGAAAGGTTACTCAAGAAAAGATGAAAAATATTTCTGAATTGTGAATAAAAGTATTCAAAGAAGCTGAGCAAGTAGGTTTTGAAAAGTATAAAAAAGACAGAATAGTTGTAGAACAAATAATTCCAGAATATTCATGTTAATTATTTTTAATTTGCACAAATAAAGCAGGATGTTGAAAGCCATTCTTTCCAGAATGAAGACTCATGTCCTGAATGAATTGCTACCTTTGCTCACCTGCAAAGACTCACCTGAAAAAGCTCACATCCTTTACTGCCTGTATGATTTAGAATATGAAATATGATTGCAATGCATGTTAATATGCTTCTGGTATGTCTAATAGCCTGTCTAGAATGCCTAATCAGTTCACAGTTCTAACAGCAGAGAGACAGAGACACAACTCAATAAATTACTTTTTTTTTTCTTTTAGTGGGGATAAAATATTTACTCTATTTTCAAGAAAAAAAAATGGCCGGGAGGAGGGGAAGGAAGCATCAGCAAATATTAAATTAAATTCCTGTTTTCAAGGCATTGACAGTTACATTGTATGTATCTCTGTATTGCTCCACTGGCAAGACACTTCTTAAGTTTTATCTTATGATATTCAGTGCTCAGTTATCATGACATTACTGTCAAAGATTGACAGAATAGGTGTTAGGGAATGCACCTAGAAAGGGAATGCACTGTGTTGGGATTAGAGTGTGCAAAGCAAAAAAAAAAAATAGGTGTTCTGTTTTCCTATAAATAGGTGTTGTGTTTTCCCATTTGTCTACTCCTGCATTCTTGTTGTGAACTTTCACTCTATCTTTTCCATAATCTCCTTTATCTTATTTTGAGTGAAAATATTTTGTGAAGGACCGTTTCTTTGTACAAGTGTGTGTGCATGTGCATTCTATAAGCACAAAATATCATTATTTTGTAAGACCATATTGATTTATAGTCTTTTAAAGATTTCCTTTTTTTAAGTTTTATTATTTTGGTTCAGAGAAAGTGTTATGCCCTTATTTTAATGAGGTATTCATAATGTTAATCACTCTCTAAAGTCTATTCATTACAATTAATCAATAACCAGAATATATTCTTGTCCAAAGAAAGAAAGAAGCCCTTTATTTTCTCTTGTATGATTTGATTTTGTGATATTTGAGTATATTTGCGGTTAAACTTCAACACACTTAGTGCTTTATTATGTAATGTCTTCTAAAGAGGACATCATGAGTTCTTCTCCCTTTCTGTCTAATAATATTTACAAAGTCTTTTATAGGCATTGTGCAAGGGTTTTGAAGCCAGTGGAGGGGAATACAACTGAGGCCTTTAATTAAAGATTTGAAACAGAACTGATTCGAGGGTGATGGTGTTATTTCTGTTCTTCAAACATTGACAGGTGTGATGAATATTATGTCAATACTTCTTTTCTCCCTCAGTTCCTAATTGTATACCTGACTACAACAAATCCTTTCATTTTTTTTTTAAGTCATTTCTCCTCTTCCTCTTTACACTCTTTTTTTTTGCTTTTTGTATTCTTATTCTTTTCAAATTACCATCTTTATTCTACATTTATTTTTATTTCATGACTCATATTTGCTTTCTATATCCCTTTTCAAATTGCCAACTTTGTTTTACATTTTATTTTTATTTCATGAGTCATTGCTACTTTCCTTTTCTCCACCTTAAATTCTTGCTTTATAATATGTGTACTTGCACATGATCACCCCACAAGTAAGATGTGCAAAAGAAAAGAAGATGAGCTAAAGAAAAAGACAGATTAATTAAGGAGAAAAAAATTACTAATACTTATGAAGCAGGTTGACAAAACTGGCATGGCTTGCTTTGCTGTTGTTCTGCTTTTCCATACTTTTTATGTTTGCTAAGTATTTCACATGGCTTTCCTTAGGCAATTGTTCCCTCACTTACCTTACATACTTTTTGCAACATATTTCTAGATGTTACCAAAGTGTTTGACATCTTTGAATTCTGAAGATCATCTGTCCTTCACTTGCAGCATCCTGAACTTCTTGTAGCAATTGGCTTCGTTGTCTGCTTTACTTACCCTTCTCTTAAAGTTGAGGTATCGGCGCAGAAAAGCATGAGGAGTGGCACAGCTCTGGTGTGAGAACATGTAAAAGGGAAAAGAAGCAGCCCTTCAGCTAGGGAGATGCAGATTAGCTCCTACATAGCAGCACAGCTGCTTCCTTTTCTTACCAGAGCTTCTGTACCTGATTCATCAAGATAAGGAGGTGTTAGTAAGTGAGCCATGGCATTTGCAAAACTTACTAGCCCTGAAAGCACTGGTTGGAAGGTGAAGGCTTTCAGGCTTCCCTGGTAAACCCATGTATGTGTATTACTATCCTGTTCTTAGTCTTTTGCTTTTGCAGTAAGAGTGATGATAGTCACAATATGCAATGCATTTTGTGTCGGTACATAGACCAGATCTGTATGACCTAGGGCAAGGGCTAGAAGTAGCCTAAAGAAAACAACAAGGAGCATTGACAGATCTAATCTGCTCCTCAACTGGTACATGTAGTCATACTCAAGTCTGTTAAAGTTGCATAACTGTGAGTCATCAGGCATGTGCCATATTGAAGGCACATTACAAGATTGTGTATCTCCTTCTAAAGTCACAGCATAAAATCTCTAATACTAACCTAATGCAGGTTTCCACCCACAAGGCAACCCATGGATACAGTGAAAAACCCAGTGAAAAACTCATAAAGTTGGGTAATTTGTGAAGGGGAAAATGTATCAAGCAAATGAATATATTCATTCTGTGATGACCAGCAAAATCAGTTTGACCGATTTCACATAAAAATCCTCCAATTTCCCTGTTCCACCATAATTTATATTCGGCAGACTGAATTTTTATGTATCAATTTATATTCCTCATCCTGCTGCTGCAGAGTGTCATCTGTACCTAAGAATGGTCAGCACAATGTAAATTAGTATGATAATGCCAAATTTTCTATTCATTGACATTCACTGATAATACTTTGCGTTAATTGAAATATAATTAATGTATTTTTCATTTTTTATATCCAAGAAGTCCTCCTTTTTTTCCTCAAATTTCTTATTTTTGAATATGTTTTTCCTAGAGTTCTCTTTTTAGCTCCAATTATAGCTCATCAGATTTTTCAGAAGTTTTTTTTTGTAATTGTTTTTTAATTTTGTGTCTTCCACCTTCTTAAAGGTATGAAGCTGAGAAGTAGGCATGTGATATATCAGCTAATATCTTCATTAATAAACTCCTGTCAAATGTGATTCCCAGTAGAATGGCAGTGTTCTACAACAGAAGGAGAAATTCAAAATGAAGCTGGGAAGTATCAGGGAAAAAATATTATGGCCCAAAGAGAAATGGAAATGAAAAGAGCTACTGTTAAGGTAAGATTTCCTTCAAATGGTTTATCGTTACCTCACTTGCACACACACTGTAAAATAGAACAATACAAGCAAAAATGTTGTAAAATGAACGTACAAAATGTTTTATTTTTCAACCATGTGGCACCTAACAAATGCCAGCACTTTGGAGAATCTCCATACTTGATTTAATTGGTATGCTGCTACATGCTTATTCATCATTCTGTAAATGCCTACCAATTTAATTCATAAATAAATATCAAATTGTTATACGATTAGTAGTTCATTCTATCTCATTCTGAGTGGGCATGAGAGGTCTATAAGATTCCCATTCTTTCAACTACTAATCGTATAACAATTTGATATTTACTTATGAATTAAATTTATTTGCTTTATTTTAGTGATAATTTAATTAAACTTTTAAAGAAATAAGTAAATTAGTTTAATTGTTTGGGTTATTTTGTTTGTTTCAGCTTGCATTTTTTATGGAAGAGTATATTTACAGACTATGACTTGTCTGACTGCATGAAAGAGTGATACGATATATAATTCCAATTGCCTTAGCCCCAGGGACCATGTCCTGATTCCATCACAGGTGAAAACTGTTCCATTGACACCAATTTAAGTCAATGGCTACCAAAAAAAAAGGAAGGGAAATCCAAGTACATGAGCAGAAAGGGAGAAGCAGTGCACTTTGATATTTTAAGGAAGATGATAAAGAAGTGTGGAGAGCACCCAGCACCATGCTGTCTCTGAAGACAGGATACAGCCAGAAGAGAACACTTCTCTTGGAATCAGCATTTCATGGCACTAAGCAAAGATTCCCATCCACAGTGTAAATTCAATCAGTGTGAAAAATGGCCACAGAATCTGTTTTCCAAAAACATTTTACTCTCTGAAAATTCTCAAAAAAGGGTGGGTAGCTTTAACAAGAATTCAGGAGAAAATGAACGGCTTAGTAAATCAATAAACAGTTTTTTTAAGCAGCTGTGTCTCTTACTTGATTGACTGTTTTTTTCCATTGAATTAAGCTATGAAGTTTTGGTACCGGTTTCTTCCTACATACACATACAAGTGTGTCTTTAGGTCTTTATAGCGTGAGTGTCTACAGATGAGTCAATGAAGATTCAGGAGAGCCATTCAGTTATCTTACAAAATAGATGTCAAATTCATTTCAGACATCTTAGTGCATCTGAATGACATTAGAGGAAACTGAATCAAGTTCTTGTGTTCATAGGATAGCAGTATATTTTTTAAAAATTGACATCTATAGTGTCGCCTCACCACTAGCTGAATTAAATTGAAAGAGAAGTAAACCAAATATAATATTGAAGATAAAAATATCACTAGGAAAAAAAAAAAGAAACAGAGTTTTCATGGAAAGTCAGACTGAAGGCTAAGGTGCTCATTGGGGAGATAGTCTACAAATTAATTCAAATTTAGTCAAATTGAAAAGAGCAGCATACACATTTTGAAGTGTTACATTACTACCAAAGTGCACATTTCTATTCTGTCTGGACTGCTCAAGATATCCCTGGTTACTGCCTTCGAAATAGTGTGCTAAATGGAAAGGAGGGAAAAAAAGAAGCAATTTCTGTTGATGTTTACAATTTTCTGCATATAACACAGTCCTCCTTCTCAGCTGATTTACTGATAATAAAGCTGGTTAGAATTAGCATAAAGCCAAATCACAAAAAAAGCTCAATGTAGGAATTCTAAAAAACATACTTCTATAACATTCAAAACATCTGGATAAGCTCAAACATTTTTGTTTGACTAAAATAATAATACTGATAATAATAATAAAGTAATAATAAACTTCTTTTCCTCTTGATGCCTTACTGTCATATCAATTACTTAAAAAAAATTCATTCATTTCTATTCTTTATTTTCTAATATTACTGTGTAGTATGAATTCAGCAATTTCACTTCTAAATTCTTCTATACTTCACTTTTTAAATTTATTTTTTTAGGAATCTTGATACTTTTATGCTTCTTTTACACTCCCTTGATTACAGTTACAGAATAAAATGTTAGCAGTACCATAATAGCTTGTTAACATCTTTCTGTAAAATGGGGCCATATGTCTATATGCCTATAGTAATATTATTAAAAATAATAACTCTTGATCTGCTAGGAAATGTTCAAAGAAACAAAAGCTTTTACAGCATCACCTAAAGATAGAAGGAAACAAACTCTGCATGGTCTACACCAGTGCAGTGCAACTTCAAAATGCCAAATCTGCATTTTCTGGTAGTCCCCTGAGCAGGTTTGTACTGGTGTTGAAAACACTATAGACACTGGAATGCTAGCCCTAAGAAATGCAATATACCCTTAAAAGAAGTCTTTGAATATAGTAAGAAATCTATGAATTCTAATGGAAAATTGCCTCAGACCAAGTTAAAATTGAATTCAAGAAAAACAAATTTTAGGTTCTCGGCTAACAAGTCAGGACATTTAAACAAATCAAAGAAAAGTTTTACTATCAGTTTAGGAACAATCATGACTAGGTCGGAGTATTGTGCTCCTCTATGATAGAAAGTAATCTTATTTTTAACGACCTAACCCCTAAGCTTATCATCCTGAGTTCTTGCTATGTCCTTGATGGGTTTTGAATCAGGCTCAACTGGAAGGATAATGCTCAAGCAGAGGTGAAGATGAAAGGAGAGCTGACCACATAAATTTGGAAAACAAGATCAATAAACATGGAGAGTGAAGTTGGAAGTAGTGATTTAGTCAAACAAAAGAATGAAAATGAGGCCTACTTCTGTCTTAATTTAGGCATCAATAGTGTAAATGTCTGCATCTGACCAAATCCCTATGATTCCAATTTATAATCATGGTATTCTAGACATTCATATTATCTAAATTTAAATGAATCATAACAAAATTAGGAAAAAAAATGTTTGTTTTGTCAAGTTTTTATCTACTGAGTATGTCCCTTCCGTTGTACATGTAACTACATGTTCATTTTGACCCAATCTCCAGTGGACATTTCCCTGTTCACACTAAAAAAGCCTAATTATTCTTAATACAAAACAGCGGATACTGCCATAAGTTATAGGTCAGAAGACTGTTGAGTATGACCTACAGTTTGTCAGGAAAAGGTAACAGCAAGAGAAATACAACAGCAGGGATGTGCCAAAGCCAAAAATAAGCTGGAAGGTGACTTACAAACTTTTTAGATTGTGTTAAAAACTAGTTACCCTTACAGTTACACAAGGAAAACTACAAGAAATTAAGTTTGAATTTAAGGTCATTGATATATTTAAATTTATATTTATATTTTATTGTTAAATGTAATTTTATTTATACTATACATTATTAAATTATATTTATTTATATTTTATATGTATATGTGTATATCTATATATATATTTACAAGCCACTTGAAAGTTCCCAAAAGTCTCACTGAGAAGCAGAATTTAGTCTCCCTGTTTAGCTGAGGATCCTGTAATATTAGAGTGAAAATCTCTACTGCATTAATATATCCCCTTTTACTGATGTAATCTCAAGAAAGCATTTTTGTATGATTTCTTTGCTCTTTAATATTCCTTCAAAGTCTTGCTTGCTCGTTCGTAATCACTGTAATGCCAAGAAACACATTAAACAGCAGAACTGAAAACAAAAATAAGGCTAGTACTTTTAGAGCTTAGAGTACTTTTTGTGGCTATAACTTTTGTGCCAAGTGTTCTACTTTGTCCATTCCTGTTAAGCTTATTCTGTATCTAATGTAAAGCTAAATAATTGTCCAAGGATTTCTGCACTTGTCTTTTCCTATGAGTGGTCATAGTATTGTTCATCAGTTATCTTGCTGGTGATGATCTTTGTTTGTTGGGAAATAAGATGAATGGTTTTCACTACTGAGAAAAAGTGATTTTTTTTTAGTTCCACTTTTGATTGTGCAAAGATGTTAGTTATCATACAAGGTAGTTTAGAAATAATGATCACCCTAATAACTATTATGAGAGTGGATCTTTAACAAGCTCACTTGCTAATTCAAAAGAAGTGATTATCATTACTGATACTACATCTATCCCTCATATTCCTCCATCTATCCAGATGCTTTTATCTATTTATGTATTTATTTTTCTGTTATACATATTACTTCTAAAGATTTCTGTTCTACTGTACACAATTATCAGGTTGCTTTGGTGTGCTTATGATTATCTCTGCATTCTGATAATGGCCCTGGTAAAAAAAGAGAAAAGAAATTTTATCTAGCAGATTGTATTACTGTCATTTATCATTGGCTGCGCTCTAGGTTCCACTTTTGTTTGTTTTTGGCAATAAAACATTATAATTATCAGATACATGAAGTCAAAGAGAAAGTAATAGATGAAATTTTGGTATCTGAAAAAATAAAAATAGCAGACATCCTATATCTTGCATAAGAGACTAAGTTCAGTGTATAGAAATTATTTATTTCTTTATTTTTTTAGAAAAGGTATGTGCAGCAAAATACCTGGGAGGTTTGCACCACTTGTTAGTGATTTGGAAGAGATGAAGAGTGAGGTGGTTTAATTAGCAACAACAAATAGGAATAGTTAGGGTAATCAAAGATACTATGAACAACTTCAAACAGACTTGATTCACTTTGGTGAATAGGCAGCCTAATACTGGATTAAATTATTTTTGTTGAAGCAAGATGGAGAACATATTGAACTGGAGAGAATAACACAACCTATTTGTATATGTCTGGGTTGTAATGTCTGGGTTTCTCACAAAGTGAGAAAAAATGAAAGACATTGACACTGAAAGATCAATGAAAACCTCTGCAGTGAAGGTTATAAAGACAACAAAATATTTACTTAAAATATGATGCATAAAAAGTGACATCAGTTCTCATAATGCTATTATATATAGCAGAAGTTTGTCTCCAGCAAAAATACTGTGTTTGTATTGAATTACTGCAGTGAATAGATTAAAAGAAAGAAGAAGCAGGTTTCTCATTCAGTCTTGATAGAAAAAGAGTGAATATTCAATTTCTTCCTGTTCTTGAACTACTTTTACTATTGTCAATAACATCTGCTCTGATTCCAATGCATAACTATTTATCATATAGGGCTCTGAAAGCAGAAAAATATAGCTCACCAGAAAGCTGACAAATATATCATCATAGTTATAAAGGCAGATTCACAAATAAAATAAAATAAAAAAAGAAAGAAAAGAAAGAAAGAGTGCTTTCTTGCTTTCCAAGAGCTGACACTGTGGCTGGGTTGCCAGCAGCCATTGTTCAGGCTGTCAGGAATTGTATCACAAACATCAAGGTTTCAGCTATAACCCAGTTTATGGTTGATGGATGAGAATGCCTTCATGGAAAACTGCACAACATGTGTATGCTTACTTCCCTTCACAAAGAGATTCTGATCTCCTATTAAGGTTCATATGTTTTACCCATCTTCAGTGACAGTACAATACAGGATTCAGTCAAATGAGATCTGCACAAAATTCTAAAAAAAATGCTACTGTCTTCTAAAATAATTGAGGTTACAATTTTTGAATAATAATAAATAAATAAGTGATTCAAGAACTGTTCCTAAGCATTTTACTTTCATACATTATTTTAAAATATGGCTATTAGGGATTTTTTTGGACTAGACAAATGCTGACGGTAGTACATTTATTTTCAGGGTATAAAAATATAATCCTTTTTAATTCTATATATATTCCCTTTAATAACAGGAAACTTATTATTATAAGAAACTTTTTTTGAAACAAACTAACTAGCTACACAGTACCCCCAACCAATCTGTTAATAAGAAATATTGTCTCTAGAACACTTTTGTTTGATTAGTTACTACAGTCTAAAATTAGTTTTAGATTGCATTATCTGGTAAAATGTTCCATTGACATGTTCTGGCTTTCTATGGTTAAATATCTAAGAAATTTGAAGTCGTCATCTACCAGTGCTGGTAAAAAGTAACTGTTAAACCTTAGTTTAACAAGATTATTTCATTCACCTCTGTAGCGTAGCATCCTTAAAGGTATGGGGGAGAAGGAGAGGAGAAGGAGAAAAGGGCTATTAGTGAATCTAAAAATAGAACAGTTGGAACAGTGTTATAATTGCTTCCAAGGTTATTATTTAAACTTCAGATATTTCAGTAATGAGTGTTCTGAAGTTTTAAATCATAGATTATTGATGAACTTGTTTAATTTCTAGTTAGAATTCATCAGGAAAATTTTCCACCATTTTTAGAATCCTATATGATCTGACCTGATTATTTGTAAAAGTAAATTGATAATTAGGAAAATTTCTTATTTAAGTTCAATCTAATATTGAATCTAAATTATTGATCTATGTACTTTTTAATTTAAGTATGTATTAATTTCCATTTAATTTAATACAGTGTAATTTGAAATAGCTTAGATTTGGTAATACTTTTTTTTTCCCCATTCAAGTACTTTTGTTAGTACCTGAAACTAACACTATTTACACCTCCCTCATTAAACAATATAAATCCAGGAATTCTAACATACCACACCTTCTGGCAATCCTGAATTTTCATGTTTTACAAAACTAAGAGAGGTAACAGGATTGTTAAAAAAAATCCACTAAACTGCAATTTTAATAAAAGTGTTTTGCAGTATTTTATTGATTTTAATTTCAGATATAATTAAAACAAAATTTGAGTCTACTTGTAAATTATCTTAACTCTCACAGCTTCATTTTTATACAACTGAAAGAATGGTTTCAGTACTTCTAATTAATGTTTTCAGTTTATTTCAATATTGTATATTCAATATTCATATACTTTTCAAACCAAAGTTATCTGGTATTATTTAATATTTTTTTTGATAGTTGCAAAGGTAATTTTTCTTTCTAACTTGTAGATATTTCATTTATAGCTGTAGTTAATACATAACCAAAGAACTTCCTAGTACACGTAAGTGATAATGGTTTCTCAATTACAGTTACAAATAACTTTCAAGTGTTTGAGTGGATTGTCTTGGTTGATGGATCTAGAGTAAAGATGATTAAAAATCTTCCCATGAAATCATTTAAGCAGAATATACTAGTTTATATGTGTATATTATTTAAAAATGTATATATATATATAGTTCATTTTTAGGTAGCTTGGCTTTTTTCTTTTTTTTTTTCTTTTTTTTTTGATGATTCATATTCAGGCAGAAGACTAATGCAGCCTCATGAGACCAAGATATCAGACTTCTGGCCTCTGCCCTTTGGACAAAAGAACCTCAAAGCTCTGTAAATAAATAAATAAATAAATAAGGAATTCTGAGTTATTTAACATGAAGATAAAAGTCTTAGCAGCAAAGCATCAGGATAAGACTTAGCATCTTAGGATCGATCTTCTATTCTGGAACTGCTCATGGTGTTAATTATCCTAGGGTGAGAAGTGCAGTAGTTCTAAAGTTCTTGACTTTGGAAAAGATAACTCTACCATGACTTCCAGGCAGAAAGGACTTTAAATTCATTGGGAAGTTTGATCTAACCAGGGCCCCTATGTTTGCTTCAGGCAGCCTTGAAAGCAGTATCTGAAATCTGAAGAGTTCCCAGATACTATGGGGAACTTGCAGAACCCTGCAAGCTGGTAAACCTCCTAACCATGACTGGTATTTTGTCACTTGCACTGTTACTGACTGTCCGTCCCTGACAGTATACATTTTGAGTGGTATTATAAATATATATGTGGTGTGTATAGGCATGTGTAGTGAAAACATGCTAAATGAAACCTAAAAATGATCACAGAATGGTAGAATATATTTTAAAGCATTTCCTGATTCATGCCTATAGTAACTCTGAACAATTGCTGTCTACTGATTAGAAAATAACTCCCGATTTTCAGGTAGATTTGTTGCTTTAATGTGTAGCCCCAATGGGACTACGCTGCAAAAGAGAGTCTCCAGTTATAAAAGATCAATGAATCATAGGCATAAGTTAATTTATCAAATCTGCAGTTAATGTTTTTAATTTAATGCTGTGAAAAATGAAGATTATTTTTTTAAGTAAAAACAAGAGTTTTTGTTGTGTTTATGATAATGTCTCTAACAGATTAAATATATCAATGATTTTTTTCCTATTTTAATATGCTGTTTTTTTAAACATATTCAGATTAGAGCAAAGTCATTTTTAGAAGTGTTTCAGTGCTATAAATTTTATCTAGAAATATCACAGAAATTATATTATTAAAACAACAAAAAAAAATTCTTTGTCAGGCATCATAGTCACTATATTGGATCTAACCATGAGTAGCGATATAGTGCACAGAATGTAAGAGGAAAAAGTGGGGATCAGAGTAGACTATGAAAGGAAATATTCTTTCAAAATAAGAGAGAAAGAGTCACAGAAGCCACAGAAAGATTTTTAAGGGGACACATGACATAAGGAACTATATATGGGAAACCCATTAATGTTCCTGTTTTACACATATATTCTGCAATGATATATAATGCTAAATAATAACTTATCCAGATTTTTTCTTGTGAAAATGTGAAGAAAAATAAAATATAACAGAAAATAAACCTCCAGCAAATTTATAATGATGTATGAGATTATAAGGATATTTAGGACTTTGCATACAGAACTCAGAAGAATTCAGTACCAGTAAATATTAATTTACATGCATATTGCTATTGAGAAAACAAAGATTTTTACATTGTGGCATGCAAATATGGAACTGCTTTACATTTTGGGGATGGAAGCAGAAGTGTAAAACTTTTATTCTATAGATATAGATTAAAATACTGGGGCTAGACATAACCATATTTGAGAATGGGGTGATATATGGCGTCACAGCATCTCCCACATCATGTGATTTGGAGCATTTACTACTCCAGGTAGTGCTAACAAAAATGAAATTACAATCCCATAGTCAATGGGTAATTTATGCTTCCATGATATGTCAACTGCTGAATCTTCTCAGACCCCACAGTGTATGTATATTGAGGGCATGAGGTCACAAACGTATTTCCTGGAATCCATGCAGAGAGCATGGAAGAAACAATTTCTGGTTTATCTTTAATATGTCAGCTTACAAAGTGCTTTCATACAAAATGTGTTAAAGAATGCGAAGATCAAAACCTTCATATAGTTGGGAGAAAAAAGATGTAAAACAAATCAAAAAATTTCATGATGATACAAAATTTATAGATTTGTAAAATTTTATCAGATATAAAAATAAACAGAGAAAAAACAGAGATTTATCTGATGATTGATTTGATAATCTCTTAGCTTTCCTTAATGAAAATAGAGATCAGGGCATATAATTTTGTCCTGCAGGAAGAAATTTAGGTTTTGCTATTGAAAACAGATATAACTATACTGTCCTTTCTTTAAATCAAAGAAATTTGATCATTTGATTGTTCATATGTTTGAATTTGAGCATATATTTGAGATTGGAGCCTCACTATACAAAAATAAAGATAATTTTAATTACATGTTTAGAGAAGTCAATGTACTAATATCAAACAATTAAAAAAGTATTCCATTAAACATGCTATGTTTGTATTTTCAAGGGATTAAATAGGATTATTTAAGAGTTATAGTTTGGAGAAAGTGCAACGTAGTATTTCAGAATTTGTAAAAATTTTTAAAATTCCAAAAGACTGTGGTATCTGTTTTACAATTTCATTGCAGACAACAAAACAGTTCTGTGAGCTTTCTGATTTATCCTGAAAAGTTAGGAAGTCCAGACCTCTGGGCTTTCTTAGCTTCAAAAGGCTAACCATAAACTCCTGGCCAGAAAAAATGGTGATATAGACAAAGTATGATCAGCTCTCAGCCTAACGTTCAACATGTTTTTTGAAGGTTACCTTCCAAGAATAAAAGCAAGTAATAGATAAATAAATAAATAAATAAATAAATAAATAAAATCACTGGTAATGTCATCATATTCCATTTCTGTTTGAAAGACTCCTATAAGATGTCTTAAAGCATTTCATTTTTTTAGCAATATTGTCTTTGCCGGCCATGTCCAGTAAAGCTCTACAATGTCATTTCTTATTTTTTTGAGATAAGGGGTACAGGAGAGGATGTAAGAAAAAATAGGAGAGTCTGGATTAGGAGTTGATGCAGGCCCTTATACTACTGAGAAACATTGGTGTAGGATCCTCAACGCATTGCCTCTACTCCCTTTCCCCAGCAATTAGGTTTCGATCAGTATTGTTTATTTAATCTTTTTGTTCAGTATTGTGTTATTGATTTAAGCAAGAAGTTAATATGAAACTGTTGAGCTGGGTTAGTTCATTTGTAAGATATGTCAGAAAAATCTTGTCCTCTGGTTGATCATAACTCTTAGAAGAAGGTTTAATGTTCAAACATCCTTTCTTATTTACTACCTCAAAACTTGCTTCCTCTAATAGTCTCCCAAAATTGCCTTTTTCTACAGACACTACAGATGGTAAACTTATTTCTCAAGGACTTGGAAAAAAGTAAATACAAATAAAAGGGGGGGGGCATGAAGAAAGTCTGAGTAAATTTGTATAAAAATTATCACAACATATTTGCAGATTTTTTTTCATAGTTGTTCAAATACCTGCTGGAAATTTAAAAAGAAGATAGAACTGGGCCTAAGATAAACATTTACATTTCAAATGTCACAATAATGGGTAGCCACAGAAATCATCCATTTATGAGGAGCTGGTATATGGCTTATTTTTACCTATACTCAAATACTTTTCCTCACTTATTTATAGTTCTTTGAACATGTTTCTCTTTCAGGTCATAGACATGCTCCTGCAGTTCTCAGAGGTAAGAAGTATATATTTTTTTTTCTTGTATCATAACACAACAGAACATCTGACAGAAAAGGGACCTTCTCTAGCACTTTTCTAATATTATCATGTTATTTTCTTTCAAACAATTTGTAATGATAGAACTCATCTTTACTTTATGGTGAATTAGAAGAGCTAGTAATTTATATTTTTGGTATAATATATTTTGGTGAGTTTGGTCAAAATCCACAATTTTATTAGGAAATTAAATGAAATTAATATACTTGAGATCTGTACCTCATTTCCTAATTTGAATGACATTTGGAAGCATTGAAGAAAATAAATAAAAAGAGAAAATACTAATAGTAATGCTACACAATCACATAATGACTTTTCCTCAGGGAAGCAAACTGTAGATGACATCATATGCTATATACAGTAGCCATTCCTGACAAAAAATAAGCATGCTTGCAATGAAAACATCACAAAAGAGTAAATGAAAGTTACTGTAGAACTTAAGTAGTAATGCCATTTTTAATTGCAAATATTAGATGAGTTTAAGAGATGACTCAAATTATTTATTAGAATATATTCTAAATTCAAAGAAAAGTTGCAAGTTCAAACAATCCAAAAAATGTTATACTTTTGGTCTGGTCTTTGTTCTGATTTTTTTTTCCAAACTTGTTGCCTACGTTTTTAATGATAATATGATGTCCTCAGAATTGAATTGATTTTAATTTGTTGTTTGCTTTTTTAAGAACATTCATATATTAAAAAATGGCATATCTGCTATCTGCATGATTTAAATAGCAGTTCATGGCATTACATGCAAGTAATGAACTTGTCCATCACAACAATGATGGCAACAAAATGTCAGAAAATGAGAGAGTATCACTATCTCAAATACTAAGTTCTTCTACTATAGCACATGTTCTCTAAATAAATACAGTTTTCAGCATGCAAATGTCTACCTGTCACCATTTATCATGATCATTTTAATAGTATCTCCTGTTGACCTGATCATCTGGACTGCCTACTGCAAACCCTTTACTATTTTGCAGCCCATTAATTTTATAAATTTTAATTGTGTATAGTTTTGACAGCTTTAATTTTCTTAGCATCCTAGTGAGATCTTATCAAAAGATGGTAAATTATTTAAATTAACACAGTAATTGGTGCATTAGGTGTGACTGTAGAGATGGACAGAGGGGGAGACAAGAAAAAAAGAAAAGGTTTAGAAGTTCTCATCTGAGTCTGACCACAATTTTAGGGTTAAATGATGACATTAAGCATAGAATTCAGAAAGAGATAGTCAGTAATTAGAATTACCCTACCTGGCACTATGCTTTGGATAGCTTTTAGACCGAGCTCTTTCATGTTTTTTTCTTGTGCCTGTGTGTGTGGAGAATGAAGTAATTTAATACACCTAGTGTTACCTAAAGTGAGTCAGACAAAGATAACCTGAAGTACCTGCATTATTATCTTGTTCCCAGTCACTATTTCGTTAAAAACATCAATGCAGGTTCATTCAAGCTATTCACTTGAAACAAGTGTATGGTCCAAGGCATTCTCTCTTCTAAATGCATTGCCTTATTTTAGATTTTCCTAAATTTTAAGTTTAATGCACACCGTTTTAACACAACAAGCAGCTTTCAAACTGAAAGGAGCAACACATTACCTTTCCTGGGGAAAGAAAGTGGGCATTACTAAAACCAGGTTAAACATATGTAGTTTTGCCATGAATCATTTAAAAGCCAGCCTGGCTTTTATCCACCTGCTTCCAAACTATTTTGTACAGGTGACATACTTAGTTCTTCTACATCTCAGAGGTAAATCAAAGCCAGAACAATGCTTACTGAAGCCTTTTGTTTTTGCCTTGTCATGTTCTTTTAATTCCTTTGTCATTGGAAAGCTTTGTCCTAATCTTTGCTGAGAGCCTATAACCTCGCAGTTCCTTTTTTGACATTACAGCTATTTTTCTGCCAGTGCAGTTTAATGTCCATAGCTACTGGAGCTTCAAAGTCATCAGTTGACAAGCTGGTGTCTGAGATATATATGTGAACTGCAAGGGGGGAGAGAAGTTCTTAGTTCAAAGGAAACAGAAAATAAATGTGCTGCAACAGAATTGAAAAAGCAAGCTCTGTGTATTCAAGTAACAGAAGCTTTCTTTTACAGAGCAAACTATCAGTCTGAAGCACTTTGATTTGTTTTTATTAAACACACAAATGCTCTCAAAGCTTTCATTTGGTCCTTTCATTAATAGCTAGACAGCATTAAAATATTTTATTTAAAATGAAAGACAGTTTATTTATTAAAATGAAAGACATTTTATTAAAAGACTAAATAGAAATGCATCTTTAAAAATACTAGTGAAGGATTCCACTGACACATACGGACATTTTAAGGCACAAAATAGTATTAAAATTACAGAATCAATATACTCAGAAGGAAGTGCACATGCACATTAAATATGGCAGCTCTTGGTTGCTTGTATGACATGGAAGAAACATTTCTCACTGAACAACCAGGCAATCCCCTCATAATGTTGTATTCAAGATGGAAATTTCCTCTGCTTTTTTCACTGGAGAATTATACCCTTCCATTGCTCATTCACTACTTTTGCTTCTGGTTCACATCTATTCCAACTGCACTGCAGTTCTGAACTGCAAGGCAACAGTTCCCTGTTGGAAATCATATTCTTTTTCTACAGGCAAATTTGCTTTGGGGACATAAAACCCCCTGAAAGAGAATATGCAGTCACTCAGTCTTCCTGATGGTAATACAGAGTCAAAGGTGCTTGATCTATTATTCCTTGTATAAAAGGAAAGAGGAATATTAAGTGACTATAGAAAGGTCAGTTGTTTGATTAACAATAAGAATTACAAAGAATTTCAGTTTGGAGACTACTCTCTTGGTAGTGCTATAGCACTTAAAAAAAAATCCTCGGCATTATGACAAATACTTTTTCTCCTTCTTTTATTTTTTTAAGGACTATAGTCAGGTTCAAATCCTTGTTTCTTCTATGTAGATAAGCATCATAATTCTGGAAGTAAACTTTTTTATTTTTAAAGGACTATAATTACTCATAATTACTTTTATAGAGTATTTGCAGAGCTAGTATCATGTTGCTATTTTTTTCAGTCAAAATCATATATTTACATGTATTTAGTCCGTATTTATAAATATTTTGTTACAATAAGAGTTAATTTTTCCCTTGAAAATATACTTCAGTAGAAGAACTAAAAATCATAACCTTATGGATATCTTTCCAGATGGCTGCATTTATGGGAAAAGGCAAAGAATATTGTCAATCCAAAATGATGCTACCATAATTCACGAAGAAAACTAGATAGGTTAATGTCATAAAGTAACTGATTAGATCTCAGAGTACATATTTTGTATAGATTAAGTAAGGATACCAGACAGATGTCCAGCTGATACAGATATGTTAATATTTTAAATTCCCAGTAAGGAAACTAGTGTGTTGTTAATATCTCTACTACCATTAAGATTAATATCTTTCTCTTAAATCATTTTAATTTTCTCGGCAACTTTTATTTAAAAGTTAGTAGGATGTGCTCTGATTTTTTTTTTTTTTTTGCTTCTTCATTTCAAATGTTTTGGAAAAGGTCTGGAAACTTGAGTTAAGTTCTGGAAAATTAACAGAATTACAGAGACTGTCATTTTGGGGTCATACTGTCATACTGGGGTCATACTCCTCTTACACTGACTTTTCTTGTTCCACGACAGAAAAAAAAAATCTCTGATTCATAACCATTGCTAGATGACATAAATAGGTTAAAAGTGTAAAAATATCAGTGTTGCAGAAATATTTCTGACAACTACATGTCCGGTAATGGTTTAATTAATAATATTAAGGGATTTCATTAATGCTTTCATCCAAATGGGTTTTTACTTTAGTAACTTGCATGCATACTAATGTAATGTAGAAAAGTAGAGTATATGTAGTCATTTCAATAACTAAAAGGTGATAACAAAATTATAGTTAAAGGAACAAATAGATCAAATCTACAGTATATATCTATTTGAAATATATCAATATTTAGTTATGCACATGAACCCACTAAGATTTCTATTTAATAGAAATTTGCACTAGTTCCAAAATGCATCTTTCTATATTACAGTAACCTCTCTCTTTTTAATGGTACCTCTACTTGTCTTGGGAACATTCCTCAACTTGTCTACCCTCTACCCAAGACTCTACTTGTCTTGGGTTTAGCCCGGATCAGAATAGTATGCTTCCCTTTCTCCCTCCCTATCTTTCTCATTTCCCTCCATTTTTCCTCTTACTCACACTGGATCTCATTCACGACCTTTTACATTTTCTGCTCACAATTTCCAAACATATAATTTCTTTCACAGCAGTCTTCTTTTTAGCCAGACTTTTGTTTTTATTTTTTTAAACTTGCGTGCCTTCATTATACGCTTCATCTTCAGCAGTGTCTTCTCTAGAAGAACCGTACATGTTCTTGCAATAGATTCAAAATCTCTGTTCATTCTGCTCTTGTTATTGTGTATTTGGGTCTCTTCACTGAATATTCACTGAATATTTACTGTTGTATAATTCAAGAGGCTTATTATGAACTCCAACACTGTTCACAGTTCCAAGCTTTCTAACTCTTGCTATCTAGCTACTGTGCTAAGGATGAAAAGATTCCTTCAGAATCCCTCTCTAATGTGTGACACCTGAAAAAAAAAACAGCTTGCAAAAATTGTTAGGTTGTAGCATGGAAAGCAAAAACACAGCTAAACAAAAAAGCTGGGCTAGGATAGGCCTTTGGTTTTGTGAATGGAGCACTACACTGAAAATCAGCAAGCAACAGTTCTCGCTATGGCACGGTATGTTCCATGAACTGCAGTTTCCTCTTATAGTAAATGTTGCTTGTATTATGGAATACAAGCAACAACCACATACACTTCATGTGGGAATCAAATTCAGTAAGTATTAAAAATAAAAATCCATGGTAGGAAGGAGGAAGGAAGAATCACAAAATCACAGATTGGCTGCGGTTTGAAAGGAACTCATCCAACACCCCTTTTCAAGCAGGCCCACATAGAACACATTGCACAGAATCCTGTCTGATATATTTTGAATATCTCCAAAGATGGAGATTCCACAACCTCTCTGGGCAACCTGTTCTAGTGCTCAGTCAGCTCCACAGTAAAGTTTTTCCTCATGTTCAGACAAAACTTACTGTGTTTCAATTTGTACCTGTTACCTCTCACCTTGTCACTGGGCACCACTGAAAAGAGTCTATCCTCTTCACAGACTCTTCCACTATCCTCTTCACAGCCTCCTATCAGATATTTATACACACAAATAAGATTCAGTCTTCTCCAGGCTGAACAGCACCATCTCTCTCAGCCTTTCCTCATAAGAGAGATACTCCAAATATTTCATCATCTTAGTAGCCCTTGGCTGCACTTGCTCCACCTCTTTCTTGTATTGGAGAGCACAGAACTGGGCACAGGACTCCAAATGAGGCCTCACTGGGAAAGATTATATCCCTCAACTTGCTGGCAACACTCTTAAATGCTCAGTCTTCTTGGTCATCACGTAGCTAACTCATGATGAATTTTGTCCACTAAGACTTCCCGGGCTTATCTGCAGGGTCACTTTCCAGAAAGTCTTCTTTTCCAGTCTGTAACAATATATGGGTTTATTAATCCCCAGTTGCATTTCCCTTTATTGAACTTTGTGAGATTCATCTCTGCTGATCTCTCTAGCCCATTCAGGTCCCTCCGAATTGACACAGCCCTCTGGGGGGGCACACAGCCCTCTTCTCAGTTTGTATCATCAACAAACTTGTTGAGGATGTGCTCTTTCACTTCATCCAGATCACTGATGAAAATAAATTGAACAATACTGGACTCAGTACTGACCTTGGGGGACACCGCTAGCTGTAAGCCTCCGACTAGACTTTGCACCACTGATGACAACTCTCTGAGCTCTGCTATTCAGCTGTTTCTCTATGTACTGTCTACTCATCCAGTCTATAATTTATCAACTTGCCTATGATATTGCTGTTGGAGATAGGGTCAAAAGAAGCCTTACTGAAGCCAAAGTATACAACATCCACTGCTCTACCCAGCTAGTCATTCCATCATAGAAGACTATAAAATTGGTTAAACACAATTACCCCTTGGTGAATCCATGCTGACTTCTCATGATCACCTCATCCTTCATTTGCTTGGAGACAGGATCCAGAAAGAGCTGCTCCTTCATCTTTCCAGGGGTCAAGATGATACTGACTGGTCTGTAGTTCTCTGGGTCATCTTTCTTGTCCTTTTTGAAGACTGGAGTGACACTGTCTTTCTTCCAGCCCTGAGGCACCTGTCCTGTTCTCCATGTCATTTCAAGGATGATTGACTGGCCTTACAATAATGTTTACATGCTCCTTCAGCACTCATGGGTGTATCCCATCAGGAACCATGGTCTTGCGGATGTGAAGTTTGCCTAAATGATCTCTAATCTGATCCTCTTTCTTTCTCTTGTCTCAAGACTTCTCTTGTCTCAAGACTTGTCTCAAGGCGCAGAACA
>JAUBNY010000135.1:901693-923334 GCA_032275445.1 Crypturellus soui | reverse complement strand
CCTTGTCCTGTCACCGGCCACCACAGAGAAGAGCCTGGCCCTGTCCTCCCTACATTCACCCCTCAGGTACTTGAACATGTTGATCAAATCTCTTCTCAGTCATCTTTTCTCCATACTAAACAGGCCCAGCTCACTTAGTCTTTCCTCATAAGATAGATGCTCGAGTCCTTTGTCACTCTACACTGGACCCCCTCTAGAAGCTCCATGTCCCTCTTGTACTGGGGAGCCCAGAACTGCACACAATACTCCAGGTGCGGCCTCCCAAGAGCTGAATAGAGGGGGAGAATCACCTCCCTCGACCTGCTGGCAACACTCCTGCTAATGAAAGCCAGGAGGCCATTGGCCTTCTTGGTCACAAGGGCACGTTGCTGACCCATGGTTAACTTACTTGTTGTCAACCAGGACTCCCAGATCCCTCTCTGAAAAGTTGCTTTCCAGCATGTCAACCTGTATTGGTGTCTGGGGTTATCTGTATTGGTGTCTGGTTATTCCAGAATTGGTTATTCCTTCCCAGGTGCAGGACCCTGCACTTCTCCTTGTTGAATCTCATGAGGTTCCTGTCTGCCCAACTCTCCATCCTGTCTACGTCTTTCTCAATGGCAGCACAGCCCTCTGGAGCACCACTTTGCTCAGTTTTGTATCATCCACAAATTTGTTCAGGGTGCATTCTGTGCCCTTGTCCAAGTCATTGATGAACAAGTTGAACAACACCATCACTGACCCTTGTGAGACACCACTGACCACAGGCCTCCAATTAGACTCAAGCCCATTATCACCACCCTCTGGACTCTGCCATCCAGTCCTCAATCCACCTCACTGTCCACACATCCAGTCCACACTTCCAGAGTTTTCCTATGAGAATGTTATGGGAGACTGTGTCAAAAGCCTTGCTGAAGTCAAGGTAGACAACATCTGTGACTCTCCCGTCATCCAGACGGCCTGTCACCTCATCGTAGAAGGCTATCAGGTTCATCAAACACAACTTCCTCTTAATAAATCCATGCTGACTACTCCTGATCACCTTCTTTTCCTTGACATACCTAGAGATGGTCTCTAGCTGCTCATGAGCTGCTCCATTACCTTTTCAGGTATGGTGGTGAGGCTGACCGACCAGTTGTTTCCCAGGTCCTCCCTCTTATCCTTTTTGAAGACTGCAGTGACGTTGACTTTCTTCCAGTTCTCAGGCACCTCCCCCACCCTCCAGGACCTCTTGAAGATGATGGAGAGCAGCTGCCTGAGATAATCCCTGCCAGTTCCCTCAGCACTCTTGGGTGCATCCCATCCAGGCCCATAGATTTATGGGTGTCCAGTTTGCCGAAATAATCCCTAACCTAATCCTCTTCCTCCAGAAGAAAGTCCTCTTCTCACCTGTCTCTCTCCTGTCTCTGGACTCTGTAGTTCATGGGGACTAGCCTTAGCAGTAAAGACAGAAGCAAAGAAGGCATTTAGTAACTGCCTTCTATGCATCCTCCGTCACCAAGACACCCTCCCCATTCAGCAGTGGACTAACATTTTCCCTAGTCCTCTTGCTGATGATGTATTTATATAAACCCTTCCTGTTGTCTGTGACACATGTCACTAACTCTAATTACAAATGGGCCTTGCCCTTCCTCATTGCATCCCTGCATTCTCTGATAATGTTCCTATATTCTTCCCATGTGGCCTTGCCCTTCTTCCACATTAAGTACATGCTCTTTTTCTCATTAAGTTTACCCAACATCCCATCCACATAGGTCTCCTGCTGCCCTTGCTCAACTTATTTTTAAAGGAATGCACTGTTCCTGAGCTTGGAGAAAGTGCTGTTTGAATATTAGCCAACTCTCCTGGACCCCCTTTCCTTCAAGGAACCTTGCCCGGGGGATTCCTCCAAGCTCCTCCCTGAATAGGTCAAAGTTATCTCTCTTGAAGTCCAGGGTTGCAATCCCACTTCTTGTCCAGCTTCCTCCTCGCAGGATCGTGAATTCCAACATTTCGTGGTCACTGAACCCAAGACTGCCCTCAACCTTTGCATTTCCCACTAGACCATCTCTGTTTTTTAGTATCAGGTCTAGCAGCACCCCTCCCCTTGTTGCCTCATCAGCCACCTGCATCAAGAAGTTATCTGCAAAGTTCTGCAGGAACCTCCAGGACTGTCTGTTCCTATCTGTGTGATTATCCCAGCAGACACCAGGGTGGTTGAAGTGCCCCATAAGGACCATGGCCTGGGATCGTGAGGCTTCTTGCAGCTGCCTGTAGAAGGCCTCATCCACTTCCCCTCCTGGGTCAGGAGGCCTATAGTAAGCTCCCATAGCTGTGTCGCCCTTGCTGGCCTGCCTTTTAATGCTCACTCACAGCCTTTCGACTTGCGCTTCATCCTCCCTTACATTGACCTTCTTACATTCCAGTTGCTCTCTCATGTAAGGAGCAACTCCGCCGCCTCACCCTCCTGGCCTGTCCTTCCTGAAAATCCTAAAGCCATCCATGGCCACATTCCAGTCATGAAAGCTGTCCCTCCATGTCTCAGTAATGGTAATGAGATCATTACTCTGCAGTCACACATACATTTCCAGTTCCCCTTGTTTATTCCCCATGCTGCGTGCATTTACATAGAGGCATTTGAGTTTGTGACACAATGTGCCTCTCATTCCAGCTGGGACAGCTGCAGCTTGACTATGTGGGCCTTCAGAAGGTCTCTTGTTTTCCCATTTAGGCTCTTCAGGGTTAGGTTGGGGCGTCCTACATAGGCTATGGAGTTAGGCTGCTGTGAGTGGCATGACAAGCCATCGCCTACCCCATAACCTGCTTCCCCAATGATACCCTCTGTCTCCCTGAATCTAGTTTAAAGCCCTCTGAATGAGCCCTGCTAGCTCATGTCCCTGAACTCTCTTCCCTCTTTGAGAAAGATGAATCCCTTTAGATTCCATCATATCTGCTGTTGTGTAAGACTTCCTGTTGCCTAAGGGACCAAAGCTGTGGTGATGACACTGGCCACAGAGCTACGTGTTAATGGACCATATCCTTCTATTTCTTTCTATATGGCTGTCAGTACTGGGAAGAATAGAAGAGAATATGACCTGTGCGCCTGAGTTCCTAACTGTCTGCCCTAATTCCCTAAAGTTCCTTTTGACAGCCCTCAGGCTATGCGTTGCCACTTCTCCTTCCACATGTAGGACCATCAATGGCTAACAGTCTCTAGGTCTAACCAGGCTGGGAAGTTTCTGGGTGACATCCTTAACCCGGGCCCCAGGAAGGCAGCACACTTCTCTTAGAGGAGGGTCGCGCCTACATATCAGACCCTCTGTTCCCTGATTTGAGGAATCGCCCACAACTATAACCTGCAAAATACAATATGAACAATCAACATTCAGTAGCAATTAGAGGACAACTAAATTATAGTAAGCAGATAAGGAAAAAATAATACTTGCATTTCATCTCTATTTTTAATAATCAATATTAATAATTGGCAAGTCATTTTATTTAACTCAAGGGGAGCCAGTGTAGGATCTACGGAAATGCTCCTGTGCTGCAATTTTCTCCCTGAAATCTCTTCCAGATGCAGGCATAGAGACTCAGAAAAGGAAGGCATAGACGCTCAGAAAAACAAACTCTCCAAATATGGGTTTGGGTTTGCAACATTTTCCCGAGTTATAAAATCTATGCAACAAGTTACCAGTCACTTCTGACATGAAATTTTTCACAGCTACTCTACCACTGACAGCTGGCATGTAGCATATACTATGTTCATTTGTCTTAATCAAACTGTTTTCTTCTCTCTTTAGACAAAAGACCTTTCTCTAAAGAGAAATGAAGACACAGCTGATGAAAGCAACCCAAGGAAAATATTCTGTCTTTCTGTGCTGCTTTTGGGGCGCTGAAAGTACAAAAAATAAGCTTGTATCTTGAAGATTTTTCTAAAGAAATGAAAATATTTGTTTTGGTAACTACTTTTGGAGACACAAAAGCTTTGAGGTCTATCAAAATCTGGTAGTTTCATAATGGAGAAAGGTAGAGCTGTTCACAAAATACTCTTCTGATTGTCATGAAGTTTCATGGAAAAGGGAAAAAAAAAGACAGAACTGAAAGTCTTTTTACATGCACATCTTTAACTTTTTTTTTTTCCTCAACAAAAATAAGGAAAAGAGATTTTCTGAAAATATCTTTTTAACATTTGGGAAATCTTTAGAAAACCTATTCTTCTGAAATCTGTTTTCTTTTTTCAATTTCTCAGTTGTTTTTAGCATCATTTATGACACTAGTAATTTTCAAGACAGTTGCATCCAGATGAGGGTGGAGTGCTCGTTTGAATCACCATTTGAAAGGAAAAGCATCTAGCATTCTGGAGTGGAGTCCTGTGAGCATAATCAGAAAGGATTTGCTGTCATTTTGGAAAACTCCTCCTTTAATGAATATACCTTAAGGCAGTTTTCTTTGAGTGCTGATGGTTAACAAGATAAAACTAATGTATCTGTTCAAATTATGGAAAACACAGTCAGAACAGATGACATCAAAAGATGTGCAAATCTTTGAGTATTGCTGGATTTTCTTTTCTTCTAGATAGTGTGCAAAATCTGAGAAGAAAGCATAATGAATTAGAATTCACATTAGTAATTCACAAAGAATTATATATTTTTTTCATAGACCAACTAGGCAAAAATAGATTGTCTCAAACCTTTCTCTTTTTTGGGACTAGATTTATAAAAATGATCACTTCTGTATTTATTTTGAATTAGAAAAAGAATAAAGACAGGGGCTGGGGGAAGAGAAAATAGATAATTAACTGGGTATCCTAGCCAGTGGTGTTGGAGAGAGAGATTCTTTCCTCTTAGTTCAAGAGGTATGATTCAGATAATATACTTTCTTCATGTTCAAATTTACCAAAAAAAAAAAAAAAAAAAAGTTGACTAATCATTTTGAATTTTGTGACATGCAGTTATACTTGTCTGATTTTTTTTTAACATGAAACCCTTCTTGCAGAAGATAGTTTCAAACATGCATGCACTTGACAAGATTGCTTGGAATTTTTAGTTCTTCAGAATATCGACTAAGAATGTAGTTTCACAAGAGGTTGTTGATCTGACCACTCTTGACCACACAGTGGGGAAATCCTACTATCCCAATCCTACATTTACCTCCTACTTTAAACATCCTTATGCTCTCTCTGGTTCTTGTCTATCCAATAGGACTAAATTGTTTGGTTATTGTTTTTCAGTTATCTGCACAGTGTATCCAAACAGTAAACATGCAACGGGCCGAAACAGTGGAGAAAGCTAAGAGCAAAGAGGAAATTTGGATGATTTTTCTGAACAGCATTAGGCTAGCTCAACTGTCTTGTCCAAACTCATGCTAAACTTACAGATCCCTTCCTGGACAATTCTGCAGTAAGTAAGTGATTGTGAAGACTTCCCCATACCACAAGATTTGTGTACTACCAGACACTGGGAAAAACTTGTTTCAATGTTCATGACAGCTAGTGACCAATAAAACGCACTGATATGTTTTCATTTTGTTGAGGGGGATAAATAGGGGAATGAAAGTGTTTATAATTGTAGAACCAGCATTTACAATGAATTATTATAGAGATTAAACTGCTAACTACCTTATTAAAATCAATTTACCAGAAGTAAGGTGCTAACGTGCTAATCACATGCAATGTTAATAGAATTTACTGCTAGATTAATAAACTGGAAGCCATCATGGATACCTGCTCCACCTCTGTGTTTCCTGATACAATAAAGAAGAGTGAATATAACTGTAGGTCTGCTCATAACTATCAAACTAAATTAACTTACTGTTTTAGGACTATGATCCATGTGTATCTTTTGCTAATAGTAAATGTATATTTTTAAATGATATATTTACTAGCTAAATTGATGTGTTCCTACCTAAGTTTTCAGGATTTATGCACCAACTATAATGAATGCTATGGAATCTGAATGAAGTGACAGTTGTTAATGCTTTTGACTTTCTTTTGGCACTAGAGAATGTATTTGGCTGATTTTCACAAGTCTGATATGTTACAATATTTTCCCTTAACTTTAGGTGTGCTTGGCTGGAACAGAAAAGGACAAAATCACATCAATAATGTCAACACAGATCAGTATGATATGAAAAGAAAACAGCTTGGAAAGGGCTTTTTTCTTGACTTTCAGTTCTGTTGCGTCTAAAGATAATTAGGTAGCCAATAATTACAAAGGTATTTGTTAAAGGTATGACAATGCTGTCCTGTTTTTAGCTTTAGCCATTTAATTTTTTTTCTAACAAAATTCATCCTACATGTTCTTTTTTCTTTCTATTTCAGTTTATAGCTCTATTGAAAACTTCTCTACGTATAAAGACAGAAATGTGTTTTCTCTCTGTTTTTCTCATTGTTTGTAACAGAAGATCATTATGCAACTGAGAGAGCTGGGCCTGTTCAGCCTGAAGAAGAGAAGGCTGAGAGGGGATTTGATCAGTGTATATAAATACCTTAGGGGGGGAGTGAGGAGGATGGGGCTGGCCTCTTTTCAGTGGGGGTCAGCGATAGGGCAAGAGGAAATGGCCACAAACTGAAGCATCAAAATTTCCACAGGAACTTAAGGAAAAATTTCTTGACAGTGAGGATGACAGAGCACTGAAACAGGTTGCCAAGAGAGTTTGTAGAATCTCCTCTGGAGATAATGCTGTGGACATATTCCTGTGCCACGTGCTCTAGGTGACCCTGCATGTGCAGGGTGGGGTTGGACTAGGTGATCTCTACAGGTCCCTTCCAATCTTAATGATTCTATGATTCTATGTGTCTTTACTTGCCATGAGAATGGCAAATGGTCAGATGAAGCAGAAAACCTCTGTTCATTTTTGCTTTATGACAAACTGGACTTTCTAGTCAGACAGAAAATATTATTTATAGGGGATTTAATATTTAAATCTTTACCAGTATTACAGTATAAAAGAACATTTACATTCAGTTCACTTGTAGAGCAGAAGAGGGTTAAAGAAGCCTTTTTCAAGGTGAATCAAGGGAGATCTTCTGAAGAGCAAAAGGTTAACTATTTCCACTGAAGTGCTCTTGAAACAATTATTTTCTATTTTAGACGGAAGCAGGTGGCATGTTTTACTTTACAACCTGCAGAAATAAATCAAGAAGGTCAGAACTGAAAAGTTCACAATAATATTGAATATATTAACACCTGAAAATGCATTACTGGGATTAAACAATGAGGATCTAGTAGTTATCCTGGTAAAGACAAGAAAAAATAACAATGACCATATCCTTCTTTATACATCTCTTTTAATATACATGACCTGTTCTCCGTTAATTTGTTTTGCCTGTAATTTTTACTTCACTTAAGAGGGGAAGGAAAAAATTATATATATAAATACGATCCTTTTACCTTTGCATAAAGAGAAATATCTATTACTAACTTGCACTTACATTACCCACTTGACAAGAGCTGTTGCACATGAAACTTTTACTTCTCAAGAGAGAAGACAAACTCTACAACATCACATATTAACTATAACTGCTAAATCTGTATCTGAGAGAGAACTGAGCAGAACACAGTGTTTTTAAAGAACATGTAAGACTCATGTATAATAGGGTACAACATTTTCTCTAGGTTTCTGAAGGAAAAATAAGATATGGCAGACCTTCCGGAGTTTATGTTTAGACAGTGTCATATCTGTATAAGCAGCAATTATCTGGTTCTATTAAGGACTATGCAGAATTCTCCAGCAGTTTTGATCTGATATGATGACATTGTGTGAATTACAAAGAAAAAAGCTAGGCAGAAAGATTTAATTACTTAACATTTTTTTCTTACACTAAGATTAATCAAAACAGGAAACTACCTTCATTATTGATTGGGATATGAAGTTTAGAACCATTACAATACCCTGTACATTTGTCTCTGGCAAAATTTTTTTAAAGAAATGGCTGGAGTAAAAGCTTAACAGTCTGAACTGCATGACTACTAAACATCATTAAAATAATCTGAAAACTTCAAAACAGCCTTCCCGATTATTTTGTTTCTTTCCTTAAAGATGTCTCCTTTATACTCATCATAAAAAGCATTTCTATGACATCATCAGTTGAAAATCCAATGATTTTAAGATGCATTTTATTAGTAGAGTAGAGTTTGTGGAATTCAAAAGATTAAAAGCTTAGAAAATGTTGATTTGCAAAGTTCACACTTTTAATTCACTACATTTTTCCATTCTGCATTGTAGAGTTGCTCACTGCCCTCTTAGATACACAGGTTTCCTGCGCAGCACTAAGCAGATTAGAGTAATAATATTTTCAATGTTTAATGTCAATAGACTATAAGAAATAGCCAATAAAGGATTTAGAAACCTTACATATGGCTTCAGGATTATTTTAAGTCCATAAATCCAAAAATATGATTTTGAAAAAACCTTTCTAGCCACCATGTAGATGTGCCCTTCTCTTTCATTTGAGTGGTTCAGGTCCTTGTTGCAGTTTTCAAAGCTGTGGGAGGTGGGGGTGCAGGGGTGGGGAGTGGAAGGAGATATCAAATACTATGGTAGCTATAGGCCCGACTCAGGCGGTACTGGATCCACAGTATGTTGACTATAGGTCCGATCACCTTCCAAACAAGTAGTTGAGTTCACGAACAGCATGATTTATTCAAATGCAACATTTACAAAGCAGATTTCCAATGTCAGTGGATTCTAGTTCAGTAATGTAAACAACTAAAGAGGAGGTGCTCCATTACCTAATTTTAAGAAACTTAAATCATGTCTTAAAGGTTGCACTGCTTTCTGATTGTATTAGATGACAATAAATACCTGGCCAAGATGTAGTGTTGTTATGCCAAACAATTACAAGTTGTCTTACATCTACTTGATCTTCCTATTGAGATGAAACAATTTCTTTCACTTAGTAAAGCAAACTGCAAACAAGAGTAGGTTCAAGGAGTTTAATTTATTATATTTTTTTTTGTCTCACACTAAAATGTTCTATTATTCATGGCTGCAGGTCAGCTTTGGCTCGACATAAAGTTAGCCTATTAATTGGCCCACACCGGGCTTCTTTGCTGAAGTGATGAAATTTTGACTCCAGTTTGCAAAGACTTACTTACACATATGTTTAATTGTTGGCACATCTCTATGGCCCAGTACTGTGAAGTGAATAAACAGTCTGCCTGAATGATGCTCTGCTGAGGTTACATTTCAGCAGGGCTAATTAGCTCAGACCAAACCTCAGGCTAATGCTACTCCAACTTCTTGTGTTTAAGCTGGCTCATTTGAAGTACTGAAGTAAGTATAGCTGTACAGCTGTACCTGAAATGTAGGCATAACCTGGGGACACAGTGAGTGGAAATAGGATTCCAGCAGAAGCAGAGGGAGACAAATGAACAGTTTTGAATATTCCTACTTCTGGCAAATCTTACACAAGAACAGTGTTCTAGAATACAATCATTTTGAATCATATAGACTTTAATTTGGTATGAAAAGAGTCATGCAATCTTGTGGAACTGTGATTTCAAGGAACTGTCTTCTTTTGTGTTTGTGATATGTTTTCAAGAACTAGAACAAAAGAGTGTTAAATGCTTCTGGTTTGTATTTGGAGTAGCAGTAGCAAAATTTTGTGTAATAGTTAGGATACCAAGTAAATCAGTCCTCAAGAAAAAAAATGCATGAACATGCAAGAATAGTACATGAATCCTATTAATTATTAAATACAATAGGACTGAATTAAGGATCCTCATGTTTAGTTTTGCAACTTCCACACTTCCACACAAATATTAACTTATTTGTTTATTTTTTTCTTTTTTTTTCTTGTATTTTGTCATTCTTCATGGATGACTCGTGTAAAAAGGCATGTAAGATATTTAGATGATCACTAAAAGTACAGAACAGGAATTAGAAAAGGTAAAATAGAAATAAATAAAGCACTGATCTGAGATATTCTTTGGCATTTCTGGGCATTAGTATATTTCAAAGTTTGTTGTTGTTTCTTTTTAGGAAGGTAGAGGAAATGACCTTATAAAAAAATGTTTTTGAGTGATCCCATTCTCAGACTCAAAGAAATAGGATTACATAGCCTTAGACAATTTAGATGAAGTTATTCAGGGAATAAGTTGAAATATATACATACATACATATATATGTATATAAAATTCAAAAATGAAAAAACGGTATTCAACTTTATTACCATCTTTAGGTGAGGTTTTTCCTTGGTGATTAAAATGCAAAGTTATATCTGGATATAGCACTTTTGAAATCCCATGCTTCCTTGCTGTGTTCAAACATGACTTCACGGCAGCTCTCTTTCCTTTTGTCTCCTGATTCCTCCTCCTCATAAGGCTCTGATTTTCCCATAAAGGAAGCACAAAATTATAGGCTAGCTGGGAGCTTTGAAATACCCCAACATATAGGTTAGATATCTGAAAGAAGGAAAATTTCAATGCTGTGAATTAAAAGTAACCAAAAATGTATCCAAAGTATTAGCTTCTTCTGAATTTTGAAATCACTTATAGAAGAGCCACATTGCTATTTGTTACATAAGCTCTAAAATATGACCAGTGTTTTTGATTAAATTTCATAGTAGTAGTTAGGTTATTATCAGTCATTCCATGCTTATGAGAAACAATTTTGGAGACGAAGCTTGGTAAATAATGAACTGCACATAGAACATATTTGCCTAGAGATCACTTTTCATTCACAAATGGCAGAAAAAAAGTGAAGCAATGAAAGAGCAAACATCTAACACCAAAGAGTGTAAATATATTGAAAATTGCAAGGAAGGTCAAGTTTCTAAGTGATATCACTGCAGACAATAAAAGTGCAGTGACAGTGCAGGTCATCAAATTCTCATATTTCAATAATTTCCAGAAGTTCAAAAAGCTCCCACTTTTTGACAGCTCCGATGTGCTCTGTATACCGCACACTGCAGACACATCTCTGCAATGCGTACACTGCAAAGGAAGAGTGCAGCAAAGGAGAAAAGAAAGATAACGTACAATGAAATCTGAATTGGAGATGTTCTAGTCCCATACAAACTTGATTAGTCACCCAAAACAAAACTTTCACTCCATATACAGACAAAAATAGATTTTTAAGGTTTTGAAGTAAGAAAAGAAAACAAAAGCATTAAGATGATATCAGCCTGGACTTTAAAGCATTCACTGAAGGCTAAGGAAGGCAATTTTCACAGACGTCTTGAAGCCTATCTGAGACCTATCTCCCACAACATCAAGATATCAGTTAATTTAAGTAAAGTCTCTATTGGAGCTGTTCTTGCTTATATAATGAATTATATAAATAATTGTATAGTGAGTAGAACCCATAGATAAACCTTAACTTCCTATTTCTAAGCAAATGTTATAGCACTTGCCTCTACATTTTGTGAACTTGTTTCCCCTTAGAAATTCCAAATGACTTTACAGTCCACCTTTTTTTTTTTTTTCCCCTAATATCAGCAGTTTCTTTATGGGGGAAAAAAATAAATCGAGGTATTATTTTCAACTTTAAGTGATTGTTTCAAAGAGATGTTGAGTTGTGCAAGGTCATGGGTGTGACCACAAATGTTGGAAGGGAGGCCTATCCTCTCAGGTGGCCAAATTATATTTTTCTGAAATGGTTTAGTCATCAAGTAATAAAATATTATGAATATGATCATTTAAAATATATAAAATATATTGACTATAAAGCTTAGGTAATTAGGTTAGGATTCCCTGCGTCTCCATCGTGCTGGGCAGGAAACAGCATGGGGAGGAGATCGGTAGGGAGACATACTCGAAGAGACATGTGAGGGCATGCTTTTGGGGACACACAAGCTGAAGGAGACATGCAGAAGAAGGCATAGAGCTAAAGACATTCATGAAGACATGATTGACTCTTGGAAGGAGGTGCTTCAGGCCAAAGGACAGAACTAATGAATACCCCTGAAGGGTTTGCAGGGTGTTCCCCCTTCAAAGAATATTCCTGAAGGGTTTGCAGACCCACACCAGTGCAAGTACACTGCCAAAGGCACTGTAGCTCATGGGGAAGCCAGACAGGAAATCTGGTAAGAAGCATGGAGTGCTAAAAAGAAATGATTATGCACACGATCCCAAAATCCAATGCCTCACAGAAGTTGCTGTGAAAGACTGGCAAAACAAGGGCAGAACATGGGCATTTTACACTAAGAAGGGGGAAGTATAGGCATTTGGCTTATGCTGAGCCTGGGGAAGGAAACATGCTTCTTTAAGTACTTTTTAAAAAATCTTTATGTTTTCTATTTCTCAATACTTGAAACAGTCATTAAATGCTTCCATTAACAGGCAAGATTTAAACTATATAACAATTTCCTGATCTGAGACCATTTTGCCAACTACATACATTGGAGATATTTTTACTAGAACAGGAAACTTATCTGGTGAAGACTGAAGAAGATTATTCTCAACAGCTCTATCATTTTTGGATTGATTTGTCTTGTTGTGTATGTTAGAATCCTGTTACAACCTTTCTTCCCAACCTTCAGATCTACCAAGTCATGACACAAGCAATCAAAACATATAAGTGACCAAAGAATGAAAAAAACTACATTAAATTATATGTCACATCGTGTTTGACCAATCAGAATATTCTGAAGTACAAAACCTATTAATGATGTTTGAATATGCTCAGAGAAATGCAAGTGAAAAACAGAAAATCAAGCACCACTAAAAGCACTGATACTGATTCCCCACAAGAAGTTTATTTTGAAATCTGGAATATCATTTCTGTAGCACTTCATATAAGATAAGTAAAAGCATATTGCTGGAATTAGTAGTCTGGCTCTTGACCTTAAGCAGAGTAAAGGCTAATGTCCTTGTGATCAGAGCAATAATTACATAGTAATTAAATAAATGCATCTGTTCACTGTGTTTATGCTGAAAGGCAAAATATCTTATTTGAAATAGTTAAATTGAAGATGACCGTATTAGTCAAGTATGTGTGGAATACTTCTGTATGCTGTACTCTGCACTTGTCTTTGTAAAACTTCATGAAGAGGTGGGTGTTTACCCGCCTCTCCAGCAATTTACATTTCAGAGTGTTTGGATGAAATGTACCAATACATAACTGTATTCTTTAAGAACACATGATGGTTGCAAGGACTTATGTTTGAAAAAAAACTTAGCAATTTTATTATATTCAAGGATGATATTAAAAATATGGAAAATTATTTTAAAATAGACTTTTTATAGCTATAAAGTAGTATTTTATTCTCCATCAGAAATGAAGTCTTTATAGCAGGTTTTTTTGTAATATACATATATATATATGACACAGAGAGATACATATAATCATAGATTAAGCTTGCTGTTTAAAAAACAACAGCCACAAGTGAAAAATACATGAAGGGAAAGAATATTTTTCCTTTCCTAAAACATAATGCACCTAGCCAAATATGACAGCAGCTATGTTCAGATTTTAGAATTCATTTCATTCCATGAAAACGCATTATCTAATAATAAAAATAGCTATAAATTTAGGGCATCATTTAGCAAAATACTATGGGATTTAAACATGCACTAAAGACTAAAGTTTCTTGATGAATTGAACTATTTTTTTGGGGCATCTGAGAAAAAAAGAACTGGACTTTAAAATATAAGATTATATGAATAAATATGAAAATAAGATGTTTTGAGGTTCTGAAGAGTCAGTTGCTAAATATATATGCAGAAGTAACTAGATGATAGATAATATGTCATCTTGTGTCTATATACCAATAGCAATACTTTCAATATTAGATCATGAAGAAGAAAGCTCACTTTACTCATTTCCTGGACATTAAAAAGCATAGTCCCATGAGAACTACTTTTTTTCTCTCTCCCTTCTTTTTCAATCAGAATTTTTGTCCTCTGCTGTCTGAGATAAAAGAATTAATTTTGTAAATGCAGCTTCGAAAGAAATTGTGCCGAGTTCCTCCATTATAGGTTGGATTAAAACCTACAAAAAGAACTAGTCCACTAAGTTTACCAATGATCTGCTAACAGCTAGCTGCAAAATATGCCGATTGTTCTCATCCTTAGTTCTGAGTGTACAAAAGTATTTAGCATAAGTAAAATGTATTAAAATATCAATAAACTGTCTGTGGTATTTGAGACCTAGTTAGCATTTTTATTGAGCTCCTGTGTTAGCATTTTGGGAAATGGACTTTTATTAATTACTAATTTAAATCCATACTCTGATACCATAGGTTACTATTAAATGGGTCATTTCAGCATTAATAGCTCTTACCAAGTGCAATACTTTAATTTCAGCAGATTTCACTGTTAGTAATTAAAGTTTTCATGTACCACAACCTATTTATTATGGTAAATAGACAGCTTAAGACATTTACATGATACTGCTCTTGATAAAAGACAGCATTCTATTCCTTTGCTGTTTTTAATAAGATTTTAATTTCCCATATTCTAGTCTAATTAAGCAAAAATGGTTATTTACCTGTCAGAGAAAAAAAAGTAATTTTAGATCTCAAATACAACCTAGGGAGATATGATTGCTAAATTCCTAAAATGCTTTCAAATAAGATTTTGTGCTGAAATTATTGATATTGCTCAGTTATTAGGGTAGTGCATTATAGGCCTGCTATAGTTAGATGGTGCGAGCTTTTCTGCTACAAATCTCACTGTTAAGGGGCTATAACTGAGCAAGTTTATGTTAGGTTAATTATTCTATACAGCATTTTTTCACCAAAACAAAAATAAGCTCAGGGTCAACACACCAAGAGAGAAAACAAAAGTCAAGGATCTTGAAATGCCTCAGAAACATTACAAATTATGTAAAAAATAGTCTTAGTATATACTGAAATTGGTATTAAAGGGAAAAATTGGTGGCAAACAGCCACTGTCCCAGTAGAAAAGGGACAAGTTTTTACTTCTGAAAAGTGCAAAGTTGTATACTTGATTTCTGGGAAAAACAGAAATACATCTTAATGCTTCAGAGCTCTCAGTACCCCTTTTTGTTAAACAAACTGTAGTAAGGAAGTACACACAACCAGAAGTCTTATCTGTGCATGAAAATTTATTTGGTGGTTATTGCTTAAAGAAAAATCTGAATTGACTTTGTTGCTTTTAGATCTCATTGTAAATTTCAAAGCTAGTCAAGATTTATCATTTCTGGTAGAGTTCGGCATGCAGAACATCTATGTTAGAAATATTTGGGAAATTTAGATACATTTAGATTACTGAACCCAGCAGCAGGTAAGGTAATTTTATTTAAACTTTGTAAGGAAATAAGTGAGATACATCTTTGGGTCAAAGTGACATAAATATCTTTTCCAAGGAATAAAGGAAAGGGATGTAATGCAGGCAGACTGACTTCTATTATACAAGAAAAAAAGAGTCATTTCATATGTATGCAGCATTTATCTTCCACTTTCCACTGTATTCATAGTACCTTTTGACTGTAGGATAAAAACTAATCAATCATTATGTGAATTCTTAATCTTCTGTTTTGGATTAACAGTCACTTTGTTATCTCGATTTTTGTCTGTCTGACATATTTGTTCACTGTGGCAATCTAAGAAATGTTTAGCTAAGTAAATGATGGATAGATAACATTAGACTTGTTTAGATTTACTTTAAACTTTCTATTTCTTTTTTTCTTTTCTCTTGCTTGACTCTGCCTACTAGTGCTTCATAGAATCCCAGAATCATAGAATAGTTTGTTTGGAAGGAATCCCTGGAGATCTTCCAGTCCAGCAACTTCAGTCAAGGGTCATCTAGAGTAAGTTGCCATGTCCAGGGCCCTGTCCAGGCAGGTTTTGAATATATGCAAGGATCCACAACCACTCTGCGCAACTTTACGTAATGTTCAATCACTCTCACAGTAAAGAAGTGAGTTTTTTTATATGTATATGGAATTTCCTGTGTTTCAGTTTGCGTCATGTTACTTCTTTTCCTGTCACTGGTCACCATTAAGAAGAATCTGTCCCCAACCTTTGAATCCTCTGATCATATATCTATAGACTTTGATTCTCCCCACTCATTTTCCTTTTTTTCTTTAATCATCTTTGGGACAACTCAGTGGATTGAATCTGGTATATGCATGTCTTTCTTGTGCTAGGGAGTCCAGAATTGGACACAGTACTCCAGATGTGGTCTTACAACTGCTGAGTAGTGGCAAAGGATCACCACCCTTCACTAACTGGTGAATTAATACAACCAGGACACGATACTGTTGGTCTTTGGTCAGATGAGACACTTGAAGACATGGTTTGACAGCATGGTGTTGAAGGCCTTATGGCTGGACTTGCTGATCTTGAAGGTCTTTTCCAACCATAATGATTCTCTGATTCTATGATTTGCCATAAGGGAGCATTGTTTATTAATGTGTAACCTGTGGTCCACCAGAACTCCCTATGCCTTCTCTGCCAAGCTGCTCTCAGGTGTTGACTGCAGCCTGTGCTGGTGCATTTATTCTTCCCCAGATATGTGACTTTGCATTTCCCTTTTTTAAACTTCACAAGGTTTCTGGACAGGTTTGAATAGCAGCAGCATACAGAGAATTCAATTGATTACAGGATTCTGACACTACAAATAATGGTGGTTTTGGTAATATAGTCCAAAACTATTGTTTCAATATTAGAAACAGGTTTAAAGGTGAATCCCCTGAGTCTCACAGTAAAAACTGAAAATCAAAGAAACCTATATAAAACTCCTGAGCCAACATACTTTTGTCTGTTTGCAAGGAAAGAAGAAAGCTGTAACCACCATTTTTATAAGAAAGATGAGATATCACTACTTTCTACTCTGCCTATACCAGGGCACCCGTATTTCTATTTTAACTAAGTCTTAAAGAGGTTAGAGATCATCTGCAGTCAAAAATCTAGTCAAGACTAAAAATCACAGCTTAGATTTAGATTTATTTAGATTTAGATTTCTGTTATCACTTACAAGTAACTATGTAATGACAGATTATCATCTTGCTTTTACCAGAAGTGGAGGAAAATTTGGTTGTTTTCCTCTAGAATGCTTGGGCTCTTCCGAAGACAGAAGATAGTACAGAAAGCAGTTGATGAAACAAAGACAGCATTCCTACATATAGTAAATCTATTAACATGTCAATCTCAATATTTGATTTTTCACAAAGCTAATTAGTCAAAATTACAGAGTTAATAGACTTTGGTGAATGAAATGGAATAGAGAAAGTATTTTTATAGAGGGAAGGAATGCTTCAAAAGTCTATTACAACCTTTTTGAAGGAATCAGTGGAAGTGACAAAGAGAGTCTTCATTTGTTTTAATAACTAGTTACCCAACATGGAAAAAGGAGTAGGGAAAAATAGTTGGTTTTAGGGATAAATATAGGATGGTTTCACAGATAACTGTGTCAGTATTTCTGCAGTTCAGAGTATCTAGGAGAAGTCTAGAGGAGAGAGATGACAAAGATGGTTGACTCATTATTATGAAGAACTCATTGGTTAGGCTCATTATTAAGAAGAGTCAAAACTAAAATTGACTGAAAGTTTAAAAAGAAACTCACTAAGCCAAAAAAAGAAAAAAAAAATCAGTGCTGCAAAGTGCAAAACAATGCACACAGGAAATTATAATTCTAGCACTAGATACGCACATTCTTGGGATTAGCTAGAAAAGACAACTTGGAAAGCAATTTGGAAAAGTCAGCTTCGTACTCACTTGAGGTCAAAAAGGGAAACTGGGTATCAGGAGAAATTAAGAATATAGAAAAAGACAGATAATATTGTTATGTCAGTAATAAACCTGTGCTGTTCTTATATTTCATATATGGTGAGCAACTCTGGTCTCTTATTGCCAAGAAGGATATCACTGGTACAGAGAAGGATGATCAGAGATATAAAGTGACTTCCATAGAAAAAAAGAAATTAAATAGAATAAAACTCATCAGGTTCAGAACAGATGGTGGGTTATGATAGAAGTATATAAAATAATGAATGGCATGAAGCAGATAAATAAGAAAATATTATACACTATTTCTCATAATGCAAAAAGAAGGGTGTACCAAATGAGATTATGAGGCAGCTGGTTTAAAACAAATCAAGGGAAGTACTTTCTTACAGAATATATAATTAAATTCTGGCACTCACTGCCACAGGATACTTTGGATGCCAAAAGTACAAATGGGTTCAAAAGTAAATTAGACAAATTCATAGGAGAAATATGCAGCAAGGCCTATTAAGCACCAAGATATGAATGTCAGCTCTTACTCAGGGAGGTCTTAAGTACGAGCTTGCTGAAAGCTGATCATACACTAGTGGAATTATTATTCTGACCTTTCATAATCATATTGCCAAGGTGAGAAATTTACCCAGAATAGTGGATTAATGAGTCATTAGTTTAGCTAGTGAAGTATGTTCACTATCTTAACATGTGGTTGAGGTACAAAACTTGAGGCTTTGTATGTTTCTTTTTATAAATGTATTCATTTGTTTAAAAAATAAGTTTAAAGTGTCACTTGTTCTGTAAGTTTTCTCATTTCTAGTTTACACAAAGGTGGAAAGGAAGCTGTTAAATATTTTCTAGCATTTTCTAGCTACATTAGAAAGGGCTGAATGATTGTATCAGATGTATGGATGGGTGAACCGGTTCTGATAAAATAGGAAATGACCTAAACTTTCACCCAGAAGTTTCAGTGAACTGAACATTTTTTTGAGGTTGAACATGTTCAGTTAATGAATTTCTATGACTCTTCTCACCCTGGTTCAAGGCATGAGTGGAAATAGAACATCCGAAAGACTGTATTCATATTTCTTTCCTGTATAAAACTAGGAAATAAAAGAAATCTCATAACTCACCCGAATACCTCACGTTTCCCAATTTAATTTCCAGATCAAAGAGTTTTGATTGCTTTTGCTACTCCTTGGGGTGAACGCTATCCCTGGAGACAGTAAAGCAATGAGGGAGAACTGCAGGGCTGAACTGAACTGAATCAATAAACCTTAAATGGTGGTTTTGGTTAACCTTACTTCTTTTGGGTAGTTCTCTACAGAAGTCCTATAACTACAAGAACAAGGTCTTACTTTTATTTAGCTAGGTTATTTTATGACCTCCCTGATCAGGTCTCACAGGTCTCACAAAAGTTTCCAATAGCATTGTTTTTTTCTTTTTTTTTTTCTGAACAGAGAAGTCCATGTATGAGTAATTTGTTATTAGGAGTTCATATACACTGATTCAGTTCTTAGAGTCTAGGAAACCTCTATATTGTACATTTACATAACATTATTGTCTGCAATATACATTTAACAAATGATGCACAGTACAAGTACATTATAAATTTATAAATAAAAACTATATAATGCTTATTATATATATAAAATTTATATATATAATATATATAAAGGATGGTACAATTATACAGCCAGGTTTATCTGTAATATTCATTTTTAGAACACATTCCATATATCTTTATTTCCAGTCTCCATGTTTTTCACTTTGCCTCCTCCAACATATTATTACTGCTTTTTTTTTTTTTCTTTTATTTGAAATTTTCTCTATCATTTTCCTACTTCTATGATTATAATTTTTCTGTGCTTATTACTAACTTAATGCTGGAGTCAAATTTTTATGTGGCTTCTGTTCAAATTGGTCCCAAATTGAGCAGAAAAAAAAAAAAAGAAAAAAAATATTTTTTTTCAAAGTAGTAATTCCTTTTCTAGACTTCTAGACTTTCTAGACTTCTAGAATTCTAGCACTTATCTTTCTCATTTCACCTGTGACACAACAAATTAAAATACTAAATTAAAATACTAAATTAAAATAAATATTTTGAGGTTGTTTTTATAGTCAAGACCAACATGAGATAATTTTTTAGGTAATTCTTTAGGTAAATAAGGTAATTTTTTTACAGAACTCTTGGCTTCAATACAAAGTCCTTTTTACAAGGAATCGCTCATAGCAGTACAGTTACATATGTCTCAGTGTTAAGGAATCACTTCTAAAGAAAGAAACAGACATTGTCCTCTCAGAAGAAACACTGTAAAATGGTTAAAGTTATTCTTTGTGTATATAACATACCGCTTTTACTTATAAAATTCCACCCCCCTTTTACTTATAAAATTCTTTTTTTTTTGCAAAAAGCAAAGTCCATTTTGAATGCAACTGAAATCACAAGTGAATGGCTGCAGCATGAAGATTAGTAATTTAGAAACTAGTCTTATTTAACAAAATGTTTTCTCTTCATTTAGCCTGACAAAGAGTTTAGTCTGATGTCACTTAAATTATGCAATAGTGTATTATATTCCACTGAACTGCAGATGAATTTCTTTTGCTGAAAATATGGGCTTTTTCAGAGCTATTTCTATCCCAGCTTCAAGAAGGTTTGTGTGTTTTTTTTTTTTTGAATTACTTCTGCTGCATACTGCAAATGTTCCTTTTTTGTTGTTGTTCAGACCCAAGCACAGCATTAAAATGCTATACCATAGCAATATAAATCAGTCTTTCATGGTCACCAAGTACAAGAAACTGAATCTCACAGAATAAGAGAGTTTGTTTTCTATAGAGCAAATTGTGACCTTTATCTCAAAGAAGCACCCAATTCAGGCAGATATGATTCTTTTTTTTCCCTATGAAATGAACTAGGAAGGGGAAGACAGGTTTGATAAACTCCAGCCTTCTCATAGTGAAATATGAAGAAGATAGATGTTAGAAAGCAAAACAAACAAGCAAAAAATATCATGAAGCTAAGATGTGGACTTAATTTCACCATCTAATCATTTTCAGCCAGGCTCTAAGCTTATTAAAACACAGGAAAATATAAAAGAATTCATGGAGATGATGTCCCAGGTTGTACCTTCCTAAATCTTATGTGTGACATCTCAAAACTTCTAAGTGCAGCCAAAGCTGAAGAGTTTTTTTAATGGAGTAGAGAATGTTTCGCTATCTAGAGGCATTCTCTATGCTAATGAGGAATGAAGCAAGTCTACAGAGCAATCTCCTATCCTTCATTTTACATAGTCTTGGTATTATTTAAGTACAGAACAAAATAATAGGAGGGGAAATGTGTCTTTTAGATTTTATATACTCCTGTTATCATTTTCCTTTGAGACTTAATTTAAGATAGACAATTTTGGGCCAGTACCGGTCTTGAAAACAGTGTATTTTTCAAGTAAGTCTTTGAATTCAGTTTCGCTGAGACCAGAGGGGTTGTCTTAGAGTCCTCATTTCAGAGATAGAGTTCAGTAAAATTATCATAAGATTTAGCATTAAATAATAAAAAATCTTTGAGATTTGTAACAAATCTATTGCCTGAACTCAGTGTCCTACAGTCTAACAATCAAAAAAGAATCCTTATTAATTTACAAACAAATAACTCACTGTCTAAAAAAAAATCTATATTGCTATTTTTTTTAGGCTACGCTAGTTTTAAAGTTGAAGAGAAGGGTTAGTATTTTCCAGTCTCTGATAAACATCCTTCATCCTATTCCAGTTCTTGGATCATTCATTAAAGTGAGATTTTTTTTTTTACAGAATTGTAAAAAGCTAGCACATCTAGCACTACCATATGGACTTGTACTTTCACAGGTGTCAGTGAGCTTGAAGCAGAAGAGAGAAGAAAAAGAGATGTAAGGGGAAGGAGCAGCATTACTCTCAGAGTGGTGGATCAACCACCAGAACAGTCATTAGTAAAAGACAACGTTCTCCTAAATGTAAATCTCATGGCAGTATAAACAGAAAAGTATGTCAAAGCATAGTCTACAGTGTTGAAAGAGATACAGGA